>CAUYSK010095464.1:0-13224 GCA_963575035.1 Avahi laniger | reverse complement strand
CACATTAACTTGATAAATTCTTGGTGAAAGAGTGTTCATACCTCTCCAGCTTGATTGCCCCTAAGCCTATTCTTGATGAACTTATCTTCAACTGGGACAGAAATAAATACAATTAGTCTTCAAAGGAAGTAGGACAACTTCCTGAAAGGGAAGGGAAGGAAAGGGAAGGAAAGGGAAGGAAAGGGAAGGGGAGGGGAGGAGAGGAGGAGAGGAGGAGAGGAGGAGAGGAGAGGAGAGGAGAGGAGAGGAGAGGAGAGGAGAGGAGAGGAGAGGAGAGGAGAGGAGAGGAGAGGAGAGGAGAGGAGAGGAGAGGAGAGGAGAGGAGAGGGGAGGGGAGGGGAGGAGAGGGGAGGAGAGGGGAGGGGAGGGAAAGAAAGAAAGAAAGAAGGAAGGAAGAAAGGAAGGAAGGAAAAAGAAAATAGCAGAGAAGAGAAAGAAAAGAAAAGAGAAAAGAAAAGAGAAAAGAAAAGAAAGATTACATTAGCAATGAGGAATCCAATAAAGGAGTTTATTTGTTTGTATATTCCCCAGTTCATATTTATGATTAAATTTTAGAAAATTTAACTTTATTAATATTTTGGCAATCCTTGTTTCCCATTTTATAATAACATCTTACTTTTTCACTTTTACAAGTCTCTCTCTCTCTCTCTCTCTCTCTGTGTGTGTGTGTGTGTATATATATATATATATATATACACACATATATATATATGTCTTGCTACATTGATAACAATGCTCTCCTTGACTGAACTCTAGGCAGGCTTATTGGGCATGTCCTTAAGAACCCAGGGTTAGCAAGAATCCTGTCAAGTCAGTTTAGCCAGAATCCCAGCTTTCCTCTGACATTTCCTCCATAGACCCACTCACTCTGCTCCTTAGCTACAAATCCCCAACTTCCCTTGTTGTATTCAGAGTTGAGCATAGTCTCTTCCTTCCCCCTACTGCAAAACCCCACTGCAGTAGACCCTATACCTATTCTCAATAGTCCTGAATAGTCTGTCTTACCATTTTAACAAGTGTCAGGATAACTTTTTTCTTTAACAAAATCATAACATAGATCTTCCTCCATAGGTGTGGTGATGGTAAACTAGTTGAGGGGAATCATCTTGGATTAGTATTCTTTGTCTTACCTGACCGTCTGCAATCTATCATGTGCCTCTTCAAGTTTATTCCTTTCTTATCACATCTCTCATGACATTTAAAATTAGAGTAATTTAACACAAAGGTTGTTATTATTTCATTATAAAGTACATATTTGAACATTGTACATATTTTTAAATATATAAAAAATAGAAGGAAACAGAAATATCAAAGGACCTACAGCGTAAGTAAAACCTTCAGCGAGTCCTCTGCACATCTGCCTTAGTGATCTTTCAAAAGGCAAATTTGATGAGAACCTTTATCTGCTGAGACCTCCTCCATGGATTTCTACAGCCCAGAGGACAAAGTCCACATCGTCTACCACAGCAAACTAAGCATTTCATAATCTGCTCCCTCCAATTTTTTCTAGAAAGATTCAAAATTCTAATGCAGTTATTCTCAAATTTGAGCATATATAAAAAACACTCCCACCTGATTCCCTCTGAGATTTTATTTGTTTTTATACAAAACCCTGGGTGACATATTATGAAATTATGACTGAACAGATCTGAGTTCTCAAAATTTTCATTTTTAACACGCACGCTGTGGGAATTCCAGTGCCAGTGGCTGCCAGGCCAGTCTGAGAAATACTTCTCTTGGCATCTGGTTTTCTCAATTAGCCCTATTTTACTACTCTGTGATTCACACATGCCTCTTCTTCTATTCGTCATATATTACTCATCTTTTTTCAAACAACATATTCCTAATAATTCTTCAAAATTTAAGCACTGATCAAAATTGTTGGAAGGTAGGAAGAACAACAACAAAGTTTTCTTTTGTCATATCAACCCACTCTTTTAAACTCCATAGTGTTTATTGTTCTGTCTTTCAGCTTTCAATTAAAAACCAAGAATAAAAACAAAAGCAATATTTCTACTTTGAACATCAATTTTTGAAAATAATCTAACTCCTTGAATTTACAGATCTCTTTTCATAGAGGCCCAATGCTATAGGAGGCACTATGGGCAACAAAATAGTGGAAAATATTTCTAGCCTTAAGAAGCCCATTATTAAAGATTAGGTATATTAGAGAACTATATATATATATAATATATATAAATATATATATATAATAATATATATAATATATAAATATATATATATTATATATATATATATTTAGGCCAAGCTTTACATTATACATCTGCATTATTCAGGGTTCTGCAGATAAAACGAACAGGATGTGTGTGTGTGTGTGTGTGTGTGTGTATTTATATATGTAAATAAATAGGTAGATAGAGATATATAGGTGTGGATATAAAGATATCTATCCATATAAATATATGGATAAATACAGATACAAAGAGAGGAAGATTTTAAGGAATTGGCTTATGCAATTGTGTACACTAAGTGCAAAATCTGCAGGGTAGACCAGCAGGCTAGAAACCTAGGAAAAATTGCAGTTTGGGTAGAAAGGCAGTTTGCAGGCAGAATTTTTTCTTGCTCAGGGAAGGTCAGTCTTTGTTCTCTTAAGGACTTCAACTAATTAGATGAGGCCCACTCACATTATGGAGGATAATCTGCTTTACTCGAAAGTTGCTAATCTAAGTGTTAATTTCATCTAAAAAATGCCTTTACAAAAAAAATCTAGAATAATGTTTGATCAAATATCTGGATAATATGGCTCAGCCAAGTTGACCCAAACTAACCATTGCAGCATCAGAATGGATATTTAGAATTCCCTGTGGATTGATTCATTCATTCATAAAAATTCATATTTATTAAAAGTGAGGCATGATCATAGATGTTATCTTTTATTTTAGACCAAAATTGTTAGAGCTAAACCCGAAAAAGAACTTCAATAATAGTTCATGGAATTCTTAATGAGCTAACTGTATGTTTTAGAGTTTAGAGAAGGAAGCAATTGATATATTAGGTCGACTTATCAAAAATTTCACAGTCTACAAAAGTGGAAGAATAAATCGAAAATACAGAATTTCCTTCTAACATTTGAGAAGAGAAAAAGTCAAAAACAAATAGAGCAAAAACAAGGTATCCAGCAATAGCTAAAGAGAAAATTAGAAAATTTAGATTCAACTAGAAAGTTGAATGATTATCTGAAGTATTGTTTGATGGATCTTTTAACCATGTCTCCACCTTAGCCCCTACCTGTCAAAAGTAGGAATAAGACGAGGACTAAATAAAATTCCTACATGGGGAATGGTAGACCAAGAGGATCAGGAAATAACCTTAAGAATAGCCAAGAAAACATTCATGCCAAGACCTCAATAAAAGAAAAGAAATCAGAATTTGTCATCTTCCAGGGAAGTATGCTAAGTTAAAATAACACTGCCAGAGAAAATACCTGGTTAAATTTTATTTTATGAGACAATGTCTCACTCTCTGTCTCCCAGGAAACCTGGTTAAATTTTATTTTATTTTATTTATTTATTTTTAAATTCCTCCCTCCCTCCCTCCCTCCCTTCCTCCCTTCCTCCCTTCCTTTCTTTTTCTGAGACAAGGTCTCATTCTATCTCCCAGGCTGGAGTGTAGTGGCATGGTCATAGCTCACTACGTCCTGGATCTCCTGGGCTGAAGTGATCTTCCTCCTTCAGCCTTCCAAGTAGCTAGGACTACAGGTATGCATCACTACATTCAGCTAATTTTTTATAGAGACGAGGCCTTGCTATGCTGCCCAGGCTGGTCTTGAACTCCTGGCCTCAAACTATCCTCCCACCTCAGCCTCCCAAGGTACTAGGATTACTGATCCACTACACACATTTTTATGTCACATTAACAATAAATATATATATACACACACACACACATATGTTAGTATATGTATGTCCTCAATATTAGAAGAGGCATATTTATATTAAATATAGACATACGTATATATTTATTTATTCATTTTATGTTTACCTTATATTAAAATTTAACTGTTCACCATGTACTTTTATTTGCTAAATCTGGTGACTCTAAGTTGGGGGAATGAGCTGATGGTCACAGGAGTGAAATACATCCCTGCACAAGGGATATAAAGAGTCCTGGAACAGGATTTGTCACAGGATCTAGACTGGTTTTCTCCTTCTCCCACTTTTATACCTATAAACCAAAGAAAAATGTTTGAAAAGCAATACTAAAAGTGCAAACTGTAGTTCAAAGGGCCAAAGACAAATTGATGCTTAAAAAAAAGAAAAAGAAAAGAAGGTAACAGTCAATTAAGAAAATCTCACTGAGATTAATCTGGAGATGTCCATGTGTTGAGGGTTAGGGTCGAGACATGAGAATCTCAGGAGTGGGACAGGACTTTGCCACAGAGCAACCTGTGGACATGTCAGTTCACTGAGCAAAAGCTCCTTGACCTTGAGGGGGGCATTCCACCAATCAGGGATGTTTGCAAATGGACCCCTCCTTGAAGCCTGAGGGCTACAGCCTGGATGTCTGCAAATGGACTGGGTTTGTAATCCGAAGGCGGAGAGAATGATCAAAGGATGTCGGCCCAGCAGATAAGAGCAGTTTGCTATTCTAAGCCTGAGGCAATGTTCCTATCTCTCTCCTGAGTTCATGTCTCAGTAAATGAGGAACTAGATAAAGTAGAAAGAAGTACATGGTCTCTTTGTTCCCATTTCGATTATATGCTTTACTGCTGACTCATGATTTTATCTTTAACTTGTGTATACTTAGCTAGTTTACTGTTACTTTGGGAGACCTCAAAATTTAAACTCATGATATGTACATGTAAATCAGTGACTGATAATAATTTTTTGCTGAAAGAATAAATATTGATGTGGGACTCCACTGATGGCTTCCTGGCTCACAGGAATGCTGGAGGACCCCTGATTTCCCCATCAC
Organism: Avahi laniger; assembly: GCA_963575035.1. Lineage (NCBI taxonomy): Eukaryota > Metazoa > Chordata > Mammalia > Primates > Indriidae > Avahi > Avahi laniger. Next base: position 8,289 of record CAUYSK010095464.1, on the reverse strand, counting down.
TTTAATCTATACTTTGTCTCTGTCTCCTTAATTTCCAATCTCTTGCAATGTTCCTGCCTGGGACCTGATTTCTTGGGAGAGTCGCAAATTCCTGGCATCTATGATAAAGTTTGGTGAGAAAAAAAGATATGACATTGCAACCATACATACTAGACCTGGATGGTGAGATGACAAATGGGTTTGGCAGGGATTAATGAGGAAGGGAGGAAAAGGATAAAAATAAGAGAAGAAAGAATGAGAAGAAGCAGAAGAGGGCAGAAGAAGTAGAGGAGGTGGAAAGAGGAAAGGAAGGGAGGAAGAAGGGAAATATAATATGCAAATATAGAGAACTCAGTTTTGGGAAAGAAAAAAAAAAGCCCAAGGAAAGGAAGCACATGCACTACAAGGGCTTAAGATTCTAGAAGAACTTGAAAAGATGAGATTTCAAACAAAAAAAGACATTAATTTAAAAAGACATCAATGATGACTTGATTATAACAACACAATTCCATCAAAAGTGAGATTGCAAAACTAAGGGAATATTCAAAGTTACATCATTACAAATGTAATAAATTAGAAACGCTAAAAACAAACTGGCATGACAGAAAATGCAATTAATGTTATGGATAAAAGGTTTCAGGTGAACATCATGTTTGCAGAGAAAACAAAGGTTAAAGCAATTATTTAAAAGGTTATATATATGGAGGACAAAGGCCTCTGTGTGGGGGGTGTTTGTATATTGTAGGAATTTTTCCCCGAAATAAGGAATTTAGTGTGCACATCAACAGAACATGCAATACAAGAGAAAAAAAAATGATGAACAACAATGATATATATACCAGGTAAGTTATCAAACTTCATAAATAAAGTACATAAATCTTTAAATATATAGGCAAGGAAAGCCAATTATTGACAAGAGAAAACAGACTGGCCTCAGACTTCTCTACAACCACATTCAATGATATAAGATACAAGAGTTATGAACACAAACTTCTGAGAGGAGAAAAAAGTCTCACCCAGGAATATTCTACCCATACAACATATCAGTCAAATACAGACATCAGATATACATCTCAAACCTGATAGAACCCTAGAAATATAGTACCCATAAATTTTTTATATAAAACAAATTGATGTAATTCAGTTAACCAGGAGATGAATAAAAATAAAATGTAAGGAATAAAAATGTATAATAAAAGGGCTGGCAGTGAACATTAAATCCAGTAAATGTTTTGCTATGACTGAACATCTGGGGAATTGTGGTTGCAGAACAGATGGTAAATTTTTATAAACTCTAACAGTTTAAAATATAACTAATAAATACTGGAAGATGTGGGGTAGAGAAGTGGGAGAAAGTAGAAGATTCTAATTACCCTTCTCCCAAAGAAGGGAATTCATTGATACTACCTCAAACTGCAGGATGTAGTTAAAAATCACAATGATCATAACCACTTAATAGAATTAATCTTTTTTTGAAAGAAAAATTAGCTAAGTTTCATTAATTTTTCCATTTTCAATGTTATTTCTTTTTTTCTGCCAAATTCAACTAAATTTAAACTTAATATTTTAATACAAAAAACATTTCTATCTATACACATGTCCATGTTCTATATGCATACATACAAAGAGACATATCTGAAAGGATATAAAACAAATATTAACAGTAGTGAGATTTTGGACAACTCATTGCTTTGCAATTTCATGTACAGCTTGAATTTTCTCTTATAATGATCCTATGTCACTTTAATAGGAAAAAAATCACAAAGTTATAGTGACATATGAACTCATTTTGTAGGCTGGTAGAAATATTTCTGGTGTTCAGTTTTGCTTTTTATTTTCTGTCTTTTTTTTTTTCCTTTATCAATTCAAGTACTATAGAAAGATCTTGAGAGAAAATGTTTGAGTTTGTTTCACTATAGGAAATATTTTGTCCTCATTGTAGCTTCCTCACTAGAACAAATGAATGAAAGATATCATGGAATGAAAGAAAAGAGTATTGAAGTAACAGTTTTGAGAAATAAATCTCTGATCTAGATTGTCTTATAATAAACTGTGTGGCCGCTCTTAATGTTCTCATTCACACTTTTGAGCTTAGAGATCAAGGTTTAAGACACATAAATTGTTGCTTAATAAATACCTATTGAGTTGTTCTGTACAATAAATTCTAAGGCTTTTACCTACAGACAGGTTATTGGGCAATAGTCAACTAAATTCAATAAATTTTTATTAAGAGCTGTATTCTGTTCTAGGTGCTATTTTTTTGCTCCTGAAAATGTTCATAAACCAAATATTCAAAAGTCCAAAGAAAGAGGCAGGTAGGAAGGGCTCTGTGCCATATAGATTGAAGAGTAGTATACAACCCCTATCATTTTTTGACATGATCTTTTATAATATATTTCCAACATTTCAAATAGCTCTTTAATTTTCTGTTTTTTTCCGCAGAAAGATTTCACATGAGATTGAGGCTAAAATCAACCATATTCAGCCTGCCAAATGTGTTCCTTCTTTATTTCAATCACACTGCCATTAATATTAGCTGTTTGATTTTGCTTTCCATTTTTCTCCTGCTTTAATAAAACAAGGGCAAGAGCAATAAACATTAATATAATTTAACCGACACAGTTGACACTGAACAATTGATCCATCTTGCATGAGCCAATATATAAAAGTCAAATTGGGACCAAAAAGAAGTTTCAATATAGAACATGAAAGTGCCAAGTGTATAAGTCAAACAAACACTGTTCAAGGACCAACTCTAACCTTAGAGCATCAGAATGCTTTAAGCACTCTCTAAATTTGTTGAAATAGGGATTTGGAAAATGTGATCACAGAAAGTCCAAGAAAGGTGAAATTGTCTATGAATCATTACAGCTGTAGAAAGGGAGAGTGTTTGCCAGAGACTCAAACACAACTACCAAGTCAAAAGGTAGTAGAAATGTTTTAGGAAGTGTCTGCTCTGAACTGAATCTGAAACAAAGGGAATGACAGGGATGTGACATTTAAATAAATGCTTTAGCCCCTGGGAGGAAAAATGCTTATAACAGTTACAATAGCACTGTAGCTAGAGAATGTGATAAACATCTCCTTCTCTACTCCACACAACTATTCTCTCTTTAAATACGAGGATGAACACTTGCAGAGAAATTCTGTCACAAATATTTCTTGTATCATTACCAACTTGAAGAAATAATCCTCTATTTGGAAACTCACAGCTGCAGAAATCATTATACCCTCAGAAGAGAAAGGTAAAAACAAACTTTCAGCTCAAATGAAATCTTATTTTTATGCAAATATTCCTAGTAAATATTACAGAAGGAAGAGAAAGTGGGAATATGGCAAACACATACAGTCAATTGCCAGGAAATAAAATGTCTGTCAAAAGCCAATAAGTACTTTGAAAAATCTTGTTTCATGGCAAGAAATATAAGGGAAATGAGGTGCTTATACAGATTTGGTAATTATTTGGCACAACATGGAACTGTTCTATTATTAAATTGTTTATTTTGTTGCATTTGAAATATTTAACTGTCCCATATTTATCAGAATACATTTTATTTTGCAATTCAATTTATGGCTTTGATTATGTGCTTTGAATTCAGATCACCTGAGATTTAATCTTTGGAAAATCCTTGGAAGTTTTAAGACCCTGGGAAAAATTACCAAAAGCTCTATGCCTCCATTGCCTCATTTGTACAATAAGAATAATGAAAGTATTGTCCTTATATGGTTGTGATAAAATTCAAATAAAACAATAATAAAAAAGCACTGAGAATGACACTCACAGTATATAGTATATGTTCAGTGAAGGTTCTATTATTACGAATGGTTTGTTATCTACCAAACAAAAATAGTAGTCTACATTTGTGTGCTAGACAAAGATCTAAGTGGTTTACATGTATTAACTGACTTAATCTTCTCGTAGCCTATGAGGTAGGTTCTATTATTATTTTTTCCATGTAACACAGGAGGAAACCAGGGAGCTGAAGGGTTAAGTGGATTTTCTAGAGCCTGTGTTCTTAACTATCTGGTGATTCTCAACTTTGATTGCACCAATATAATCACCTGGGGACTGTCAACAGTGGTGATTCTCACTTGTACCCTAATCCAGTTAAATTGGAATCTCTAGAAATGCGCCTCAGTAGTTTTTAAAACTCCCAATCACAGCATTGAGCTATACTCCATAAAACATGCCTTTCAGAGTTAAAATGCAGAAAGACACTTCAAGTGAAGGAAGAAAACCTGACAAAGCAGACTCATTTCACAGCTATGCTAGGTTCTTCTTGCAACAGCTAGACCCATAATTTAAATGTGTCTAAGTATGAAATGAAGAAAATAAGACTCAATAGCATTGCTTACTAAAGCAATGGGAAACAATATACTTACCTTAGTTACACTAATGGCCTCAGTAGGAAAGAACCATTAACAATTCCATTAATCAGTGTTCTGCTCACTTTTGTTCTGTAGACCATAATCATGGGGTGGCTTAAGAAATAATAAACTCTTCTTGTCAGCATGTAATCTTGATTTCTTGTTATCATTAAAAATGAGAAGTTATATTATTCACAGCTACATGTAACTTAATCAAGACAGAACACATTTAAATGAATTAATAGCACTATATTATAAAAGGGAAACCAAATGATTCCCGATTAACACAATTACTAATTCTCTCTTTTCGTTTATATTACCATTCATTTATATCTTCATTCATGTATTCAACAAATACTTGTTGAGCATATATTGTGTGCTATATACTCAGAGGCTCACAATGGTTAAAAACAATCAAGTTCCCAATCCTAGATTATGTAGTCTACCATGTTAAAGAAAAACTTATTCATTGACACTTGTACTAAAAGCATAGTAAGGTAGACTATTCAAGACTATTGCAATAGGTATAAGGACCATGACAATGGGATTTTGCAGTAGAGGAAAGAGATTGGGCTCAACTCCAAATACAGCATGAAAAAGTGGGAATTTGTAGCCATGGAGCAGTGGATAGAAAATTACTAAGAGCTAACATCAGGAGTAAGTGGGATCTGGCTAAACCAACCTAACAGAATTCTTGCTGAAGACAGGCCAGGGTGATCAGATATCACCTGGGGGGTGATGAAGGATCAGGAACCCAATCAGATATCAAGAGTGATCAGACATCAAGGGTGGGGGTTTTATTCTAAGCTGTCTTAGCAGGGTTCTTTATTAACACTGAATTTTCAAAGGAAATATGCTGATGGACCTAGAAGAAGGTTCAAGAGCCTAACTAAAGTTGGGCCAGCCAAGGAATATGTCAACCATTAACCAAAAAAATGGAATTTTATAAAGATAATGCCTAGCATCTAGAGTCCTGATTTTTTTCATCTATAATCCATATAGTTAACTGTCTATCAAAGGTTCTAGGCCAAATATCAAGGGTAAACTTTCCAAAAGTCCTTCCTAGCTTGAAGACAGAATTAAACAGAAGTCCAAGTAAGCAGCACACCCTAAAAGTGGTGACAGTCCAGAATGGAAAAAAACAAAAACGTTTAGTCTCAATAAAATACTAAAAGAATATCTTATAAAATTCTAGGCATGGAGTGGGTTAGTGAGAAGGAATTAGTTTCTTAGGTAAAAATCACAACAGGTAGATTTTTCACAGTGATCAAACCCCAAACAGGTAATAAATGATGTATATATGTATATATACAGTTCTTAAGGCAAGAACTTATCATTCTACCTTCTCAAGAGAAAACCTCTTAATATATCATCTAAAATACTGTCAGTAATTTGATAGTTTTCAATGATTTACAATTCAAATCTTAACCTTTTCATAATTTTTTAACAAAATATTTCTCAACTAGTCCATTTATCTCATTTATATTTGACTTTTATAAAATGAAGATCAAAACAGCCTATGATAATGTAATCAACCAAAAAGGAAAATGGAGTTTCCTTTTCCCATCACTCCTGCCAAGGTGGATAAATGCAAATCAATTCCACTGATGGGATTCAGAATACGCTGCCTCAAAATATGGCTCCTTGGCATATTAAATATTTTAAGCTGAAGGAATCTGAGAAAACGACAGCTGGGACAAGCTGTTCTGATCTTCTGCAGGCCTTTCCCACCTGAAGCAGGTCAGGAGACACTCCTGTGAGAGGCACCCTCTCTATATCCAGAAGAAAGGAGCATCTTTATCTCCAAAGATGAACAGAACACAGACGGGAATCTGAAGAAACAGGCCTTGCTAAGTTTCCCCTAGTTTATTACATGTAACTCATAGCCTCTTTGTTATGTTATTTCTCCACTTTTTATCGAATCTAGTATAAAAACACCCAGGTGCAATAGCTTCTTCAGGTCTTCATTTCCTTATGAAGCCTCCTGTATCATGTAAAACTGATACTACATAAATGTGTATGCTTTCTCTTGTTAATCTTTCTTTTGTTACAGGGGCCTCAGACAACATACCTTAAAAGAAAAAGATACTTTTCCTCCCCTACACTACACTAAGTTGTACCTGCTCATTTATGTCCTATATTTTTATAGGCTACTAGAAATATGCTAAAACGTTACTGGTTATGCTGCTAGGGAGGAGAGAGCATTTATATGAAAATATTTGTTTATATTATAAACAAAGATTCGTTTTTATGATGACACAGTTGTAGGGGTAACAATATGTATTGTTTCATAATTGCTGCCAAAGTTCCTCCTAGAAATTTAGTGGAAGGCAATGGAGAATGAATAAACTACATTTTAAAAGAAGAAATATTTCTTTCAAGTTAAATTTTATACTCAATTGACTTTTTTTTTTTAACTTCTTCTTGCCTCAGTCCTTTCTTAATACCTGAAGATCCTTCTAATTAGAAGGAATCTCCATACAAATTTAAATTACAGATGAAATAACTGTTAGATCTACTTAATTTCATAAATTCTCACTGCAAAAAGCCATGGGTGGTTGGAGACAGAAATGAAATAGCATACAGCTGCAAGCATTCATTTAGTACCTTCTGGGTTTTTATTCAAAATACAGCCGTTATCTAGTCCTTCACACCTGCTCTGCTCCCTTAAAACCTCATGAATCCACCCTGAAAGTGAGGGGAGAAAATGTCATTTTCTGCCCTCCTTTTTATTCATTGTCCCTTATTCTTTCCCTACAGTTATATTCCACACATTGTATTTAACACCACATAATGAGAAACTTTCGGAATTCTTTTTTTGTTTAGTAAGATCCATTACCTGAAATATTTATCATCATCCTAAAATGCTGTGTCTTTATGAGTTGCTCATAAATGAAGATCACTGAAGGGATAAGAAGAAAGAAATCTTGGCAGGGTATGGTGGCTCATGCCTATAATTCCAGCACTCTGGGACACCGAGGTGGGAGGATCGCTTGAGCTCGGGAGTTCCAGATCAGCCTGAGCGAGAGTGAGAGAGACCCCACCTCTACTAAAAATAGAAAAATTAGCCAGACATGGTGGTGCAGGCCTGTAGCCCCAGCTACTTGGGAGGCTGAGGCAGGATTTCTTGAGCCCAGGAGTCTGAGGTTGCAGTGAGCTACGATGACCCCACTGCACTCTAACCTGGGCAACAAGAGCAAAACTCTGTCTCAAAAAAAATAAAAAATAAAAAAACAAAGAAAAGAAAAAAAAAATCTTATCTGAACTGCTTCCCTTATCGGATTCCCTCCTAAAATGCAGCTACCATTAACCCCACCAATAGCACTACCACCTCAGGAGGAAGTTTCCTCTTTGGAAGAAGACGGACCCTTAGCACAGGAAATGTGAATTCAGCTGGCCCCCTCCAGGGGGCGCTTCCAGCTAGGGACACTACAAGAGTCAGAATGAAAAGGCCCAACAGAACCTTCTGCACTTTCCCATGGAAGTCCTAACCCTACCTTCTTTTTGTTAAGCTGAAATATAAAGTCTTACCTCAGGCTATTCTGCAAATTGCTCACTGCTAAGAATTCCTCCTACTACGTGGGTAACAAGCGTTTCTCCTGTGAATCTGTCCATTGTCAGTTAATTCACAGACCTCCAAACACTTGGATCTAAGTTGGTAAATGAAAGTTTTTCCTCCAAACATCAAAACCCCATATATACTCTTTTTCTTAAAATTTATTTATTTTTATTTCAATAGATTCAAGGGATGCAAGCGGAGTTTTGTTACATGAATATACTGCATAATGGTGAAGTCTGGGCTTTTAGTGTACCCATCACCCAAATAATGTATACATTATACCCAAAAAGTAATTTTCCGACAGATACTCTTGATATTCATAGATGTTTCTGGGGGAAAGAAATCAAGGACAAGTAGATGATTTTTCAAGATCTTTCTGAACA
>CAUYSK010095463.1:0-56972 GCA_963575035.1 Avahi laniger | reverse complement strand
CTGGTGTATGGAGATCATTCTTCTCTCTCCTTCTATCTACTGCTGGTCTCTCACATGAACTAAACCCAAGCAAAACCAGAGGACAAGGATGCCCACTGGTGTAGTCCATACAGATCATTCTCCTGGGGCAGGGTGCAGAGTGCATCTGGAGGGGCAAAATAAGAGATCTAGCACAATTAGTAACAGAGTTGGTGTTCCCAGGACCCTGTGCTTGACCTCCTTCTTGCATCCACTATTTCCCCTGGGCCATCTTGTTTATGATTTTTACTTCTCTCCTCACCCCATGTGCTAATGTCCAGATAAGTCCACCTGGTCCTCCCAAAGGCATCTCCCCCTCAGCATGCCCCGAACAAAAACTCATGAAAGCTCAACATCTGCGTGCCCTTTATCCAACCTGCTCCTCCTCCTGTATTCTGTATCTTAGGTAAGATATCAGTATCTTGGTGCCAAAGTCAGAAATCCAGGAATTATTTCACACCACAATCTTTCCCTCAGCCCCAATATCCAATCATCAATTTTGCTGATTTTACCTGTAAGATATTTTTCCATCTAACTTCTTTTTTCTCCATTTCTACTCCTACTTTTCTGCTCTAAGTCATTACTACCTCTTGTAGCATGTATTTTTCTCTCTCTATCACAAGACACAACCAAAGGCAAAGAACATGTCTATTCATCCCCAAATTTTCAATGCTTTGCATATTTGGCATATAATAGCTTCAGGCTGGCACTCACACAAAGGCAGTAAACTGGGAAGGCACCTCCCAACTGTCCCCTGTGCCCCCTACCGCAGTGGGGACTTTTTTCTCTCCTTTCAGGACAGTGTGCAGATACCTAGTCAAGTGTGTCCTGTTGGCAGGGTTATGTAGCAGGGGAACATGAGAGGATCTGGGCTGGAGAAAGCCATGAAGGACTAGAGAGGATAGTTAGGGAGAAATCAAATATGCAAAAAGGGCAAAAGTGGCCTCCTTAAATTCTCAGAATTCTTCCTGAATTGCCCGTATTGGGTTTGCTCGTGTTGACGATATGTGACTAGTTCCCTCGGTCAAGCGTGGACTAAATGAAGTCAAAGTTTCTCCAGGAGCATGATGTGTCTGAGCAGTTATGACGCACAGTATCTGATTTGTTCCAGAGATCCCTTGGCAATTACAAATACCGGGGGTAGGGAAATATCTCCTCCCCATTATCAAAAGGATCTGTTCTGTAAAATTTGAATGCAGTCAAAGGGCCACACTGAAGGATCCAGCAGGCCACATGTGGCCCCAAGTCTATATTATAGACTAACCAAATGGATTAAAAAAAATATGATGCCTACAAGAAACCCACCTAATAGGTAATGACATTTACAGAGTGAAAATATAGGGGTAGAAAAAGATGTTTCACATAAACAGAAACCAAAAGCAAGCAGGAGTAGCTATACTTATACCAGATAAAACAGACTTTAAATGAAAAACAATAAAAAAGACAAAGAAATTCATTTTATAATGATAAAGGGATCAATTCAACTAGAAGATGTAGCAATCATAAATATACATACACTCAATACGAGAGCATTCAGATTCATAAAACAAAAATACTGCACCTAAGAAAAGATATAGGCAATAATACAATAATAGTAGGGGACTTCAACACCCCACTGGCAGCACTAGACAGATCATCAAGGCAGAATATCAACAAAGAAACTCTGGACTTAAACAGGACTCTAGACCTAACAGACATTTACAGAGCATTTTACCCAATAACAACAGAATATACTTTCTTCTCATCTGCATATGCAACATTCTCCAAAATAGACTATAGTTTTGGCCACAAAGCAAGGCCCAATAAATTAAAAAAAAATCAAAATCATATCAAGTATCTTCTTGGACCACAGTGAAATAAAACTAGAAATCAACACCAAGAGGAATTCTCAAACCTATACAAACACATGAAAATCGAACAACCTGCTCCTGAATGATCTTTGGGTATATGATCAAATCTAGAAGAAAATTAATAATTTTTTTAAATCAATGAAAATAGAAACACAACATCCCAAAGCTCTGTGATACGGTAAAAGCAATGCTAAGAGGGAAATTTATAGAATTAAATACCTATATCAAAAATATAGAAAGATCTCAAATTAACAACCTAATGTTGCATTGGAAGGAACTAAAGAAATAAGAACAAACCAAAACCAAAGCTAGAAGGAGAAAAGAAATAAGAAAGATCAGAGCAGAACTAAATGATACTGGAACTAAACACTTAAGCAAGGAGGTGAAAGATCTCTATAAGGAGAATTACAAAACAATAATAAAATAAATTGTAGATGACACAAACAAATGGAAAAACATCTGTGGAAGAATCAACATTGTTAAAATGTCCATACTGCCCAAAGTGATATAAAGATTCAATGCAATTCCCATCAAAATACCAATGTCATTTTGCACAGAGCTAGAAAAAATAATCCTAAACTTCATATGGAACCAAGAAAGAATTCAAATAACCAAATATTAAGCAAAAAGAACAAATGTGGAGGCATCATATTACCTCACTTCAAATTATACTACAAGGAGGCTATAGTAACCAAAAATAGCGTGGCGCCGTTACAAAGGTAGATATATAGACTAATGTAACAGAATAGAGAAACCAGAAATAAAACCATAAAGCTATGACCAGCTGATTTTCAACAAAGCAGAGAAAAACATACACTGGTGAAAGGACACCCTATTCAATAAATGGTGCTGGGACAATCAGTCACATGCAGAATACGATAGAAAGAAAAAATAAGATCCCTATCTCTCACCATATATGAAAATTAACTCAGGATAGATTAAATATGTAAATGTAAGAGTAATCCTCATATCTACCAGGAACTGATAAGGTTGACTGTCTATATTTATCGTTAATTCATCTTGAGTGTTTAAGGGGAAGACAAGATATTAGGCACCTTTTTCTTTCTCATGGCATCCTAAGAATGAGAAGATTCATTGATGTGAATTTTCTGATTTCTCATCATCTTGGTTATTATTTTGTAAATGGGACATTCTTTTTCTTTTTTTCGGTGTCCCTTGTGTTTGCAATATTTATAAGTGTCCTTGTCAATGGTGACCAGTTTGAAGTTTGATCTGCTATTTGATCTGCAGAGCCACAAGTTTATTTTGGGTTCTGTCTGGTTTTTGTCCTAAAGCTTTTTTTAAATGCTCTTCCCAGAGCCATAGTTCAGGTAAATGAGCTATTTCCTATTCTAATTTCTATTCTTTAATTAGATCTCCAATATAAGGTTTAACTCCAATGACAAAATGAGATAAAAAAAAGCTGCTGTTACATCATTACCTTCTTTAATTTCCAAGTGCTGTTGGAAGGTATTTCTATTGTATCTTGAAAATATCCTACAGTTTCATCTTTTCTCTGTTTGTATGATTGAATTATGGTCCAGCCAACTTTTATTGAAAATGTTTTAGATGTAGCTTTTAGGACACTTTGATCTACTTTTTGGGGCTTTTTTTTTTTTTTTTTTTTACCTCAAGGCTTATTGTGAAAAGAAGGATCCTATAGGTCACTTTCTGGGTCAGTTCAACCAGCTTTTGCCATTCATTATTTAGACTCTGAGGTTCTGGTCAACAATGTGTACAATTTGATATAGATCAGATAACTCTGGGTCATACATACCCCAAAGAGTTCTAAATTATTCTGTGAATCATTTCTGGTCTTCTCTGGGTTTAGGGACACCCTTAACTATAGTTCAAAATTCAGGTTGAGTCCAAGGTTTAAGTTCATTGTCTGCATAATTTGGCTCATGGGAAGATGGAGTTTTAGAGGAATCTGGTGTTTTGAATCTTAAGAGAGTCACTGGGTAAAGTAGTGTGGGCGGACTAGGGAGAGAAGACAGAAGTGTTGATGAAGGTGTTGAAAAAGAGAGAACGAAAGCACCGGGAAGAAGGAGAGCTGAAGGTACAAAGGCAACTGAAGAGTAAGGGGGGATATTACTAGGGAAATGAGACTAGTTTCTTACTTATGTTTGTCAAATTGGTCATTAGCTTTGGCCAAAGAATTTTTAGTGAAGCAATTTTTATTCAGAATTTCATTTGGTGGCCTCTGCATCCCACAAAAATATTAAAAAATAAAAAAATCTGCCAGTTGGGACTAAATAGTCTCATTTCATTTCTTTTTTATTTTTTATTTTTCCATCTGATTTTTGACATGTAGACAAAAACAAACACTGGGGAAAAGAATCCCTATTCAATAAATGATTCCGGGAAAACTGAATAATCACATGATAAACTGAAATAGGATCCGCACCCCTCACCACTCACAAAAATCAACCCACAATGAATAACAGACTTAAACCTAAGTCATGAAACCATAAGAATTTTAGAAGAAAATGTTGGAAAAACTCTTATAGACACAGCCTAGGGAAAGAATTTATGAATAAGACCACAAAAGCAATCATTCAATTTCTTTTCTAAGATACTTCTTGAAAAATTTTGTCCAACTCAAATGTTTCCCAGAGTGTCCACTGAAGGCCAAAATCATCTTGGTCAAGTTATGCCATGTAGAAAGATAGATGTAAGGATTAGGATTATAATGAGAGTATGTTTAGGAAGGAGTAGTTTCTCCTGGAAGAGGAGAAGATTTACTTTTAGACAACCTCATGAAGGCTGACAACAGCTGGAAGAAAAGCCATGTCTGTGCACTCTTTGTCTAGGGAACCCAACCTGATGGTTGTCCTCCTTCAAATACAGACCCAGCAACCCATGCCCCCAGCAAGCAGAAAACCAGAAATAATACTCTGTCTGGATCAAAGCCAGGGTCTCAAGACAAAAATATAAACAAAAGGAGAATTTCATCTGGTTTCATTGGCGATGCACAGCAAAGTTTGTCCACATTGGCGCCAGTCTGGTGAGAACCAAAAACTTCACCAGCTTGTGAGACCAGCTGAAACAACACCGGCTTATGAAGCCTATTCCTGTGTCTTAAATTGCAATTATCCTTCTTATAAAGAGCAACAGTTTTAGACAGCGTGACATACAGAAGTATGAAAGAGAGCAAAAGGGGTGAAAAGGGATGTCCTGATTCCATGAAGGATACCAAACAAATGGCAACCAGTAACAAAACCCTGGTACCAAAAGGAGAATAAATAGCTGAGGAACAGTATTTAAAGAATAATGCTAGGTTCTCTGCCTTGTTTTCTTAAAGGGCTAAACACCACACATTCTCCAGCTTGTCGATATTTATGAGGTGTATACACTTTATTCTGGATCATCAATTTTTCTTGCTCTACTGGATCATTCCAATAAGGAAGTAAATATGTAATAATATTTTTAAAAGTCCTGAACTGTATATTACACACTCCCATAGTATAATTTCATTTTTCTGTTCCTCGAAAAAAAATGATCAAAGTATGTTGCATTTCCCAACTTTTTCTCTACTCAACTTCAATCCCACTCCTCCCTATCTCTTGAACCCATTCTAACCAGGCTTCTTTCTGCACCACTTCTGCAAGTCTACCTTTGTCAAGGTCACCAATGACCTCCATATTGCTAGATCCAATCTTAAATCCTCTTGCTCCTCCTCTCAGCAGGATTTGACCCAGCTGATCAGTTTTTCTATCTTGAAACTCATAGGCTTTCAACAAACCTTTCTTTCTTAGTTCTTCTACCTCCTAGTACTTCTTGTTCTTACTTGTTTTCTTCTTATCTTTCAGATATTTAAGTAAATATGGCCCCAGGGCTTGGTCTTTTCCCATCCGCTGTCTAGCTATACTTAGAACCTGAAATGATCTCATTGGTCTTAAAATAACATTATATACTATTGTCTTTCACATTGATATTTATTGTCTGGGCCTCTGTATTTAACAATAGGTGAATACTTAATAATTTTTGTGTTTTATTGGCACCAAAAATTAAACATGAACAAAAAAGTTCAGTAGTAGGCTTTCTTCCTTGAATCTGCTTCTTCCATTCTTTTCCCCAGTTCAGCCAAGGAAAAGCTTATCCTTCTAATCACTCAAACCAGAAACCTCAGCATCCTCCTTGACGTATTTGCTCTCCCACTCCACCTCAGACTCATAAACAAATCCTGTTGGCTCTATCTTCAAAATATATACAGAATCAGACATTTCTCATCATCTCCACTGTTACTACCTGGACAGTGGCAGCAGCCTCCTAACTGATCTTTCTACTTTCATTCTTGCCTTCCTACAATCTGCTCTTCATCCAGCAGCCAGAATGATTGTATGAAATCTAAATCAGATTATGCCGCTCCCCTTCGGAAAGCTCAGAAAAGGCTCCTCAGCTCACTAAGAATAAAAGCCAAAGTCCTTACAGTGGCCCATAGTCTGGTCCCCAGGCCACAGTGACCTCATCACCGAGAACTCTATCCTTCCTTACTCCACTCCAGACAATCTGCATGCCTTGATGTTCTTTAAATGTGCTAAGTATGACCTAACCTCAGGGCCTTTGCACTTGCTCCCTCAACTTAAAATATTCTTCTACCAGATACCTGCATGCTTTATATCTCTGCTTCCTTTAGATCTCTCTACAAATATCACCTTGTCAACAAAATCTTTCCTGTCCAATCTGCTTAAAATAGTGATTACTCCCATCTCCACTGTTCTGCATCACTCTTTTATATTTTATAAGGCTATACACTTCCCTGATTAGTTTCCCCCATAGCACTTCTCACCATTTCTCATACTAGCTATTTGCCTTATTTATGTTTGTCTTCCACCACTAGAATGTAAGCTCCATGAAGGCATGGATGTTGTTATGTTTCGTGCTACATCTCTATGCTCACAACAGTCCCTGGTACGGAGTAAGTGTTTGACGTTTATTTAATGAATTAATAAAACCATTATCTAAATAAAAGTATTTAACAATGCCCATTAGGTGACTCTGTTATTATGTCAAATATTCTGGCAAATCCAAAAGAAATAGAAAACAGTCAGTGTAGAATTAAGAGACAAGACCATCAAAACAAAAAAATTTTTTTTTAAAGGCTAGGAAATGATTGAGTGTTAGCTTGACTACAAATGCTTTAGAAATTCAGAGGAAGGAAATATTTTAAAGCTTAGCTTAGGCAAGAAGGACTTTACAGAGGGTGGGAAAAGGGGCCAAACAGGTATCTCGATGTTGAGGGAGAGGAGCCCAACAGAGATAGAAAATATCAGCCATGATCAGCAATCCCTAGCTCATATAGTGAAAGCAATCAAGGCCCGAAATTGGATAGGCAGGGATTCAGTGGAGAGACGGGAGTCACAATTCTTAAAGCTGCGGCTTTAGCATTCTCAGGGTAAACAGTAAAGGCTTCTTCTCTGAGTCATTCTTTGTTAATTCATTTGTTCATTCTCCCTAGTAATTTTCAGAATATTTATTGTTTATTCAGTATTATGCATATATCAAATATGGTATGAGTTTTGGAAGCTTTTACAAGCCGATTGGAGAGAGAGAAAAAAAAATCATACGCCCATAAGGCTGTCTAGTAAAAGCACAAGGAGGCTGATAATTACTTGCCTAATGACTAGCTAGTCAACATCTATCTGTTTTTGGTTTAAGTGTCTTGTGGTTCACTCTGTTATTAACAGAGATAACGTTGCCTGCATCACAGTACTTCTGCGCCTTACATGAGCCGTCATTTAACAAAGTGTTGTATATACTGTAAAGTGATACTCAAACCTTTATTATTACTACCTGGAAGTACTGGGAGGGTAAATGACTTTAGAGCAGCTTATATGAAAAATTATGAAGCTTGAGAATCATTAATATGAAGATTTTTAGAGTTAACCAATTTAAAACTGTGGCGGAAAGGTGGAAAATACAGAATTTGTACATCTCAGAAAGGGCAACGAATTTAACTACTCCAAACTTCCAACACAAATAGAACATTTCAAACTGAGAAGCCAGTGAAATTCTATCCCTTTTTTGAGTAATTTTGGAGAAAATGCATTATTTAAATCCCTTCCAGGAAATCAAAGTCAATAAGTTCCATTATTTTTAAAAAGCCTATTAAGCAAAATTGCTATTGGTGCGGCATTTCTTAGTTATTTTCTCCCTTTTCTGCTAGGAGGCAGTTTAGTTGCTAGTGTGATCCTCCTGGCTGAACCTGGGCTTCCCCTAAGCTGCTACCTCTCTGATGGCACCTTCTTCCAAAATGCATATATTTGCAAGAATTACCCCTGGGGAAATTGTCATTACCTGAAAGAGCAAAGCTATGGGAACCCATTTTCTCTTTTTTATCAACAAAGTTAGATTGAATAGATTTTTTTTTCATTTTCAAGAATTGATGAAATAGGAAAAAAGAAGCACTTAAATTTTAGGAGAAAGAAATAGAATAAAACTTTTTAAAGCCTGAGAAAGTTCAAAGTGGAAAAGGATAGGGGCATTATGACACATACTCTTTTAAAGTATTGATTTTTCTTTTAGAAATTGATCTAAAAACATGACAAACATTTACTCCAACACCCAATACAGTATTAAAAAACTCAAATGTCGGGATGAAAGTCTGATGGGCTGCAACCTTAGTGGAAGGAAGGATAAAATATATCATGTGACCCAGGACTCCTGAAATGCCTTATTTTTCTCTTTTTGCCTTTATTTATTCACTTCAATTCCATTCATCTAGAAAAGAGGAAGGAAGAAGCCATTTCTACTATTAACATTGCCAAAAAAACTTTGCTACCCTTAAGTAAGGGAATTCTTTTCTCTCTTTGTTTAAGTAGGAATGAGCAAACTTGTTAATATTGTACCTTAATTACTCTTTCAGTAATAGACGTTCAATCATCAGACATCTACTTAAAGGTGATGATTCAGCACTCTGTGGAATCAAAGGGCAGCCATGCCATGCTAAATAGTTTTCCTTGCAGACCTCACAAAGGTTCTTTGCACCCCAGAATGTATTGATTTTGTTAGATGTGCTAATTTAGCAGTTCTCTGGTTTAAAGAGCATAATTACAAAACAATGCACGACCTGTGGATACAGGCTTATTGCTAGGAGAAAAACTTTTGCTCTCAATTTATTATCAGCAAATGTACACATTTTTTTTCTATAAATGTTAGTTATAAATCTCCCTTATGAACCCACAGGCTCTGTTATTGTAGTCTTTTATTAATAAACTGAACAATTTTATATACTGTTAATGAGTTAGAGCTTATCTCTTGCTCTTTTTTATGGTTAAAATGTGCTAGAGATCTGGACAATTTTTCTAAGCACGTGAATGACTAAGGTACCTGATACTTTTAATAATTAGGTTCCATCTATCTCTATTTTCACTGATGGAAAAATGTTACACTTGATTTTCTCATTTTCATAGCTGTATCCAAGTTCAGAGAAAACAAATCAAACATAGTAATATGATAATAGAGCTGAATTAGAGAGCATCTTCACTGTAAGTGGATTTTTACTGCATTCTGTGTACACTGTGTTTTTGAAACAATTACTAAGACATGAGGAATAAATTAGGTTGTTCTTTGTTTTCTTTTAGAATACCAATTTTATTTATGGCACATCTGCCTGTTTGTAAATGTTTGCTCCCTTGTCACTCTATGTCTATTTTTTTTTTTTAAAGAATCAATTGCATACCTACCACGTGCTGGATACTGTGCAAAGAACTTCCATTTTATCTTATCTATTTAGCTACATCGTAAGGTGGTACAAGGGTGCTAGCGGGTGTGTGTGTGTGTGTGTGTGTGTGTGTGTGTGTGTGCGCGCGCGCGCGCGCGCATGTGTGTGTATATGTGTGTGTGCTGCCCTCTACTGGACTTGATTTCTAAACACTGTAAGTATTTAGAGATTTTGGGGGTGGTGGTAGAAAGGTAAAAGAAAATCTAGGGAGGACTACATTTCTTTATATTACCTATAAATTCCTTGGGAGTTGGCACTGCATTTTACATATACCAGGAATCCCAGAGTCTACTGCAGCTCCTTTTACATAGCAGATGCTCAATAATTGTTAAGTAAATAATTTAAATAACTGACCAGAATTTCTTTTCTCCCTGATAGATGGCCTCTACAGGTATTTAACACAAAGAACATTGCCTCAATCTTAGAATCTATAATAGACTTGAAAAAAAAGTTTCATATCTTATTAGAGACAGGGGAAGTCTACATAAAACCCCACATTTTGAGTAACTAACTTCCTTTGTCAAATGTCAAAATTAATAATTTGGCAACCTATAGTTAGGGATGCAAAAGCAGGATGAAGGGTAGCCACTTAAATATCTGCTTAAAATTTCACCCAGGTGAACAAGAACTTGAGACATGAATTTGGCTATGTGTAAAGAAAATATATCAAGGGGGGAGACTAGCCTTTCATCAAATATCTTGCACTTCAACCATTTGGTATTTTTCACCTACTAAAACCCAGCCAACAGACAAGTAAGAGGAAAAGTCATTTAAGGGTATGTATGTTCTAGGAGGAAAAAGAACAGTGTAGGAGAGATGGCTATTTGCCTACTGAAATCCATTTGTAGCATCCACATTATGAGATTTTAGCTGGAAAATAGCTACCTAGCCAGGGACTGAATGTCCCAATCCTCCTTGCATCTCAGTATGGTCTTCTGGCTGTGCCAGTCACAAACTGGAATGAGAATGAAAGCGATTAGTGCCACCTCTGACCCAAGACTTTAAGCTGGTGCATCCCTTCTCCCCTTCCTTTCCCGTTCCACTGATGGGAGCTGACAGCAACAAGACACAAGCCAGAAGGAGTCTAGCAACTACCTACTGCCCTCCAGCAGTAGAAGAAACCCTAGTGAAAAAGAAACTTTTTTTGTATTAAGCCTCTGGATTTGTTTGTTACCGCAGCTAGCATTGCTTACCTAACTAATACAGGCATAAATTGAATATATTCTTCCAGATTAACAAGGCAGAAACATACATCTTTTAGGAGGAGGTCCAAATAAAATACTTAAAATTAAAAGAACCACTTTGCTCACTTATCCTGAAGACACATACCTTAGGGGTTTCTAGTAGCTAGGATAGCCCTGCAGCCTGGGCTGGGCATTCATTTGGTCTGTCACTCAAGTAGGGACGGCTGCAAACAGAAAGGGCAGAGTCTATGGACACACAAAATATATTACATGGATACCCCAGTGCCTTGCTTGGTCTTAGTAACAGGAAGGCAGATGGGGAGGGCAGGTGGAACTCATAAGGGACAAGTGGGAAATTTATGCTGTATTTTTTTTTTTTTTTGCTAATTCATTGTGGAAAAGCTCAGTTCTACTATCATTAGATAGCTGACTTTTCACAAAAAAATAAGCACCTTTATCTTCAATGGACAACACAGCAGTTGCTTTCAGGACAGCCTTAATTAAGTAATGAATTAGTTCATTTGTTATCTTCATCCATTTGTAGTAAATGAAGATATTTGACTATGTGTTGTAATAGACCTAATACTGTGACAAAAACCTGATATGTGCTTAGCTGAATATAGCTGAGAGGTCTCAAAGGAGATATCTTGACCCATGCTGTATGCAAAGAAAGCATCTAATAATGAGCTAGATTATAATGGAGTTTGGATGTTTGCACTTTAGGTCCTGCTATTATCATCCTATTTTCATAAATGATCTTTGCATTTTTAATGAAAAAAGTATACATAAAAACTCATTTGCTGGGTTAGAAGGTGCTCAAAGGTATTATCTTTCTCTTCCTCTTCTTGTTCCTGTTTTATTGTACATTTACCCAGGGGCTATTGAACAAGATCATGTTTATTAATCCAATAAAGAAGTACGTGTAATGATGATCATTTACTCCTGACCTATAAGAAATAGGTACTTACTTTATTGGTGTAATGAAGTTTTATAGTTTCAGAATTTCTTTGCTCTTTAATTCCTTGTAGAGTCCTGAGTTTTCAGTTATCAAAAAATAAAAAGAGCACATTGATACAAATCCACACTTACAGAATCTTTGGCCTTTGCATAGCTTTTTGAAATTCTTCTCCTGTTTGAGTTTTCATTTTCTGGCTCACTAAGACGTTTCTTGTTGGAATTCTGTTTTATCAAACACTGCTTGAGATAAACTGGCCAATTGCTAGATCAGAGGAATCTTTTTATCATTTGGAGATCTGAATTATCATGGGTTATAATAAAATTTGACCTGTAGACACAGGCAGAAATGTGTTCATGATAGCTTTGTTGTAGTTCTGCCTGGAGGCAAAGTTATAAACCAGATAACCTCCTGAGGTTCCCTATAACTCCATAATTCCACCATCCTAATCTCCTTGAGTGAATCCAACATTTTTATTCCTCCTTTGAAGACACTAGTGTCCTGTGCTTTGAAAATATGTTTCTCTTTGTTCTTTTGATTCTTCTTTGGTAACAACCAAAGAACAAAGTAGAAATTTTGGGGGAATTTGTGAGCATGAGGCCTGCATTATTTTTCTGAAAAGAAGTGGGAAGACAGATCTGTGGTTTCCAAAATTTATTTCAATTCAATTTAATTTGATGAACAAATACTGAGTCTGTTTATTTGGCAGGCACTGTAAAAGGATGTGATATGTCACCTACAAAACTGGGGAAATAGGGTCTGGCTCATTTCACAGGTTTGTTGAAAAGATAAAATGAAATCACAAATATACCCAGCATCTGGCACATAGAACGCCCTCAATAAACAGCAGCTATTCTTGTCAGTGTTAAGAAGTAACTGGACAACCTGAAAGCACTTTGAAATGTAATGCTTTGTTAATGTTAGGGTTTTAATGCCTACAGAGTGTTACTCTGAACAGCTGAACAGTAGTTCATGGAAGATAATGCTGACAGTCTCCAGCAGGTCCGGGTTTGAATCCTACTTATATCATCACTACATCACTCAGTGTCAATTTTCTCATGTAGGACTGTTACTTTTCTAAGTGAAGTAACTAGCTCATGGCAGGCTTGCATTCAAAGGCAATCATGGTTTACGATCATTATATTCTAGATGTCTTAGGCTGAGTCCTCTTCAAAGCAGCTGGAGTCAGAGTGTGGAGTGTAGATGGATGATTTGGGAAATGACTCCAGGGAATAAAAGTAGGGGATGGGAAAATGGAAGCGAGAAGCAGGGAAACTAATAAAAGTGACTGATCTGGCTACAGACTGCTACAGGTGACATGTTTCCTCTCACCACAACCTTCTGGGGATCCTTGTGAAATATGTCGCAAAATTGAGACTGCAGCTTGGGCTTGGGCTGAAGGCATGGCATTGGCATAGTCAGGTTACACCCAAAGGAAGCAAATTGGTTAGTAGACTAGTTGTCAGAGTGGCTAAAGCAAGGGCTGGGGTCCAGAGAATACGCAGTGTTGGGTGGGTGTGTCTGATAGGCTGGAGGACATATGAGAGAGATGAACAAAGGAGTCACATTGTTTGCTAAGCTGAGAAGATCACACACACACAGAATATAAAATGCATTTACAGGAGTTGATAACTAAATTTCAAGTGCAAATTCAGGCATCTTTTGGTCATAGTAGGCATGTTTCATTTGTTTGTGCTGCACATTCTTTGAACTCTGTTCTTGTATCACACCAGCTGTTGGAGTTTGGGGAAATAAAAAGAACACACAGAAGGTTCCCAACTTTGAAATTTAATAAAAACTGTGGAAGTAGATCATTTTTGCTGTCTCTCCCCACTTCCTAATATTGTATAAACCATTCTCCTAAAGCAGAATTCCAAGAACAGAATGTCTTGGATTTAAGTTGGTGAGCAAATTTTTAACTAGAGGAAAATGAAATATATAGATGTCTTGAATTGTAGCTATATTCAGAATAGAGCCCTCTTTACAACTTTTTTGAATCAAAAGATTGTTTAATCTTTGCCATCTAATGGAAAATGATTTTGGAGAGAGAGAGAGAGATGTCTTCTATTCTCCTATCCCCCCATAGCTATTAGAGTCCACATTTATAACAATTTTTTGTCCTATCCAGAAAAAAACTTTTATTTACCTGTTAGAATAACCAGTTCAATATTAGCCTTAGCAGGTTTCCTGACAAGCTGCTATAAAGAACTTCTATATTTCTCTAAAGTCTATGAGTGTGCTGGCAGATGCTTTGGGCACTGGAAACAACATCCTCAGTGAGGGAAAATTTGAGACTGTCATGCAAGTGTCATTCAGCTTTGTTTTGAACATCATATAAAAGGAGTAAAGATTCACTCTGATGAGATGTGCTCATCGTTTAAAAAACAATATATTCACACATATGATTACAGATGGTCCCCTATTTATGTGATGGTTTGACTTATGATTTTTGGACTTTGCCTTGGTGTAAAAGAGTGATGCATTCAGTAGAAACAGTACTTCTAATTTTGATCTTTTCCCAGGCTAGTGATACATGGTATGATACTATCTTGCAATGCTGGAAAGGGGAAAAGCCATTCTGTTTTTCACTTTCAACACACTATTCAATAAATTACATGAGATATTTAACACTTTGTTACTAATATAACATAAGGTTTATATTAGATGATTTTGCCCAACTGTAGGTTAATGTAAATATTCTGAGCATGTTTAAGGTAGGCTAGCCTAAGCTGTGATGTTCAATAGGTTAGGGGTATTAAATGCACTTTCGATTTATGGTATTTTCAACTTGTGACAGATTTATGGGGACATAACCCCATCATAAGTCGACGGGCATCTGTATACCTCTGAGTAGGGAGTATATGTGACCTAAACAATTTAAAAAGTCATGGTCCTTTATCACTTAGCGAAAATTTTAAAGTGACAAGTCTTTATTATTTAGTGAGAATTTAAGATTTCAGGATTTTCAGCCAATTTCAGGATTGGCTGAAAATAGTGAATGAAAACTTTCATCTCTTTTTTTAATGTTGTGTCACAATTTAAAGGGTAATTTTAGTGACATAAGCAACAAAAGGAAGGGAAATTGTGATTTCAAGATACCTAATTCTTGAGTTATTTTGTGCCTTATGTATCACTACTTTAGACTATGTTTTTATCAAGAAATCATATGTATCTAATCATCAGGGAAATGCAAATTAAAACCACAATGAGATATCACTTATCTCCAGTGAGACTGGCCTTTATCAAAAAGTCCCAAAACAATAAATGTTGGCATGAATGCGGAGAGATAGGAACACTCATACACTGTTGGTGGGACTGCAAACTAGTGTAACCTCTGTGGAAAGCAATATGGAGATATCTTAAAGAGATACAAATAGAAGTACCATTCGATCCAGTAATCTCATTACTGGGCATCTACCCAAAAGAACAAATTATACTCTATAAAAAAGATACCTGCACCCGAATGTTTATAGCAACACAATTCACAATTGCAAAGATGTGGAAACAACCCAAGTGCCCATCAATACGAGTGGATTAATAAAATGTGGTATATGTATACCATGGAGTACTATTCAGCTTTAAGAAACAACGGTGATATAGCACCTCTTGTATACTCCTGGATAGAGTTGGAACGCATTCTAAGTGAAGTATCCCAAGAATGGACAAACAAGTACCACATGTACTCACCATCGAATTGGTATTAACTGATCAACACATAAATGCACATATAAGAATAACATCTATTGGATGTTGGGTAGGGGGGAGGGGGAAGGGAGAGCAGGGGATGGGTATTTGCATACACAAAGAGTGCAATGTGCACCATCCAAGGGATGGGCACGCTTGAAACTCAGACTTGAGGGGGAGTGGAGAGGCAAGGGCAACAGACATAACCTAAACATCTGGACCCCCATGATATGCTGAAATAAAATAAATAAATAAATAAATAAAAGATACACAGGATCTCTGATGATTTCCTAAAACTTCATGTGAAGCTACAATTATCTGAATAAAAATTTCAATTAAAAAAAATCAAGCATACACCTACCACAGGATTTGGCTGTTCTACTCCTCAGTATTTACCCGAGAAATGAAAGCCCGTGTCCTTGGCATGACCTGTGCATGGGTGTTCACAGCAGCTTCCATCTGTAATAGCCCCAAACTGGAAACAATCCCAGTGTCCATGAGCAGGTGAAGGGATAAGCAAATTGTGGTCCATCCGTACCACAGATAAGTCCTCAGCCTCGAAAAGGAATGAAGCACTGACACGTGCCGCAGAATGGAGGGATTTTTATGCGAAACGAAGGAAGCCAGAGGAGAAAAGAGTGCATGCTGTATGTTCCATTTCTGCAAAACTCTAGAAAACGCTGACTAGTCCGCAGTGAAAGACAGCAGCTCAGTGGTTACCTGGAGACGGGAAGCGCATGAAGGGGAAGGCGGGAACTTCGGGGGCAATGAGCGTGTTCAATATCTTGATTCTAGTGATGATCCCACACAAATAGATGATTAGATGTGGATTATATAAACAGATATACACACAGATATAGATGGATCTCAAAATTACAACGTTGTGTTCTGTGATGTGTGCTGTTTATTGTACCCCCATAAAGCCAGAGATAAAAGGAATAAATGAAGGAGTATATGAATGAGTAAACAAGAATGGATGTAAACATTTAAAAATTAACGAATGAGGAATAAATGAGTGAATAATGAATAAATTAGAGATTAATGATGAGTAGATGAATGAAGGTGTGATTGAATGAGCAATGAATACATAGCGAGTGCCCCGCAGAGGCCAGGCTCACGGGTCCACTCTTGGCCCAAGTCCTAAGTTCAGACTCAGACACAGCCCTGGGTTTCTACGGAGTTCCTAAATGTGAGACCAAATCTGGTCTGAAGACCAGGACCTTCAATTCCCCTTCCACAGACTCCCGGGTTAACTGGCACTTCCTGAGAAATGCTGCCAGGACACTCTGAAATGTCCTCAGCTCGCAAAGCCCCAGCAGCCCGTAACTCACAGCAGGAAAGAGGGTGGTAATTACCCATCTCCCCCAGAGCTTCCAGGGGACGGGAGTCAGTGAACGAGGACGTGAACATCTGCAAGAAGGTCCCAGCATCCTCCAAATCGCCCCCAGGGCTGTCCTGAGCTGAAGATGCAGGGTGCACCAGGCTGGTGAGGTTGCAACAACTCAGTAACAGCCTCACATACACGAGCCGTGGCTCAGAGGAGAGGACTCCACAGGGAGAGGAACGCGCGAGGGGAGGGGAGTGGAAGGGAGGCCCTGCAGTGCGTGCGGCGGAAACAGAAAGGGGACTGTGAAGAGGGTCTTTGTCAAAGGAAGAGCAGCAGACAGGGAGTGGCCATGCAGGAGGGATTCGCTAGGACAGGGTAGCCCTCCACCTCGGGAGGGAGACCCCCAGGACACGGGGAGCAGGACAGATGGAGAGGGCCACCTTCTAAAAGCTATGTAGAGGACAAACTCCCAGTGTCACCTAGAAGTACCTGCCAGGCAGGAGGAGGTGTGGGGCTTCACCTCCCCAATTCACCTGCACTTGATGCTTGGAGGCATCTGGAAGGGCACAGCGGCCCCCCGTGGAGCATGAATCCAGGGCTCACTGGATACCTGGCTTCCTACTGGGTGGCAGCCTAAGAGAGGATTTCTCCAGCAACTGACCAAACCCAGTGCTCATTCCACCAGAGCTCCCAGCCCACCCTTCAGCATTCCAGGAAGCCATCTCCCCTCAGCCTGGTCTCCCCTGGGGGTAGGTAGGGAATGACAGAGGAGATGTGCCAGGAGCAGGGCTCAGGCCACAGCACGGTGTGTGCTGGCCTAGCCGCGGGTTTCTTGTGCCAGCTCTGGGTGGTGAGTGGCTTCCGCGGTGGTGGGCCACAGGGCAGGCAACAGAGGGGCTCCTCGGTCTTGGGGGGCCTATGAGGGTTCGTGAGGGTGAGAGTGAGGGGCTCCCTGAAGTCCCGCCCATTCAAGGACCCAGTTGAAACTGACAGTTGTCTCTGCATCGGTCCATTTCCTGGGGGAGATTCTGACTGGCCCAGCCTCGCTAGGGCTTCTCTCATTCGTGTGCTCCCTCGACACCCCCGACTCCAGCATCTAGAACTGACCTGCCTGTCACTGGAGCGCCAACGACCAAGTCATACTGCAAGCAGTCACTGGTTCAGAGACCCTCAGCAGGAAGAGAACTTAAACCCTGCCCAGCCCACCCCTGCTGACGTCCACTCTGCCAGGCCTCCCGAAGCAGCCCATCTCTTCCCAGGACAGAGGTGACGGGCAAACCTTTCCTCATGCAGATCTCCTACGCAGAGAACCTCTCCCTCTGACTTTCCAGGGCCTGCGAGACATCCCACAAAGCCCTTCAGATACACGGGGACACCAGCCACGTGCCCTGGTGCCCTAAACTTGGGGCACCTCTCCTTCAACTGACGAGCAAATCAGTCAGTGCCCCATGGGCCCTGGCGCCTCCTCTACCTCCTGTCGGGGAAGGGGAGGGTGCAAGCTCCGCTCTCAGAGCTCCTAGGCTCCGACGTGCTGCCGTTCGCAGGGCTGAATTCATAAGGAAGACAATTCAGAAATCGAATGTCTTAGTCAAGGTTCTCCTGGTGGCAGATTTTAAAAAATGCACTGCAACCAGTCTACACAACTAAAAAGGAGGAGATTGGAAAGATACAGGGACGCCTCTTGGAATACAAAATAAGTGGGAACACAGAGGCCTCAAAAGGAACTACGGCCAAGAAGCAAAGTCACTATGCCGCATCCCGCCAGGGTCTCTGTTTCCTTCTGCACGTGTGGTGTGTCTGCCTCTCCTCCCTCCCCTCTTCTTTGTCCCCACGTCCCACCATGCCCCCCACTCCCTCTCATCTCCAGTCTGCTCCAGCCCTGGCCTTATGTTACCCCAGGGGCCCAGCCCAGCTGGCCACCGTCTCTGCATTCCCCTTCCTGGGAGACCATCTGACTGGTCCAGCCTGGACCGGGTGACTGGGGGCAGGAAGGCAGCCGCAGGGGACAGGACCACCCAGGGCCCACACCTGTGAATGTCGGGCAAGGCGGGGGTGTACCAAGAAGGGGAATGGGCAGAGCACCCACACCAAGAGCGGCACCACGACATGGAGGCCTGGCCTGGAGGCCGCCCACACCCACGGCCCAGCAGCCCCACCCCCACCTCTGGCCTGGTGACAGCAGCATGGGTCCTGCGCTCCTACTTTTATCCAGCCTGAGTGCTACGGCCTGCCTAGGGAGAGGGATTCGGAAATAACTTTTTGTTTCCCTTGAGAGGACATATCCAGAGCTGGAGACTCTCTCAAGGAAACCCTTTGCCGGTGGAGGCTGCAGTGTAGAAGCAGCCCTGGGCCGAGGAACAGAAATGACGGGTTTGAGAGGCTGCCGTGCACTGTGGCGAGACCTCTGCCCTTGGAGCCGGGCTGCCCGGTGCTGAATGCCAGTGACTCCACTGTCCTGCTCACCTCTCTGGGCCTCACAGGACAAACCCCGCCCGTGTTGTAGGATCAACCCAATAATGTAGGCAAAGTGCCTGACTCATCACGAGCCCTCCTGCCCCTCCAGGCAGTGACAGGTAAGAAACCCCTGGACAGCGTTAATATTCTCCCCGAGGCGGGATGTGATCAAGCAAGGCATCGGTCCCACCCCGGCTGCTGAGAGCTTGCAGCAACCCCACCCTGTGGTAGACATTGGCAATAGGAGATTGGAGGACCCCACGCCCTGGCAGCCGTACAACTAGGGAATGAGCAAGATAATGTTCTGACGCAGACAGAGTGGGTGCCAGCCCAGACTCAAGCCAGGCCTGGGTTCCAACCCTGCCTCTGCCACTTGCTCACTGCGTGATCTTTGGCACATCCCTTAACCTCTCTGGGTCTGCTCCTCATCTATAAAAGAGGGCATAAGAGTACCCACTCCACAGTGTTGTTAGGAGGATTAAGTGAGTTAATGCATAAAGTGCTTAAAGGTGTGCAGATGCGCAGTCCCTGTGATGTGAGTGGTACTTTGCAAACTAGACAGAAAGGTCAGCACAGGGCCCAAGAGAGCACAGAGCAGGAAGCGGTGAACACCAGAGTTGAGCCCTGTTTGCAGAGGGAGCTGGTGGGTGAATTGAGTGTGTGGAGAGAACAGAGGGTGGGGTGTCCGATTCTGCAAAGAGGCCAGAGCAGCAGCAAAGGGGCCCAGGGAGACAGACAGAGCATGGTGGCTCCTTCAAAGACTGGGAATGGCAGTCGAGGATGACATTTGGTTTCTAGTTTGAGCACCTTGTTAGGGGGCGTTCTGATCTGGGAGATCAGGAGTTCAGTCTGAGGCAGGCAGTGTGCGACCCCGACAAGGCATTGATGGTGTGGAATGAGCTACATGGAGCCAGAGCAGAAAGAGAGGGGCTGGGGACCGAGGTGTCCTGGGTGGAGTGATGACCGGCTCTCTCTGCACCTTCCCCGGGCAGTCTGCTCACTGGTCCGGTGGCTCTGATCACCCCACTGGAAAATTTTCCTTCCTCCCAGCCAGGAACCACCGAAAGCCCCTGGGAGGTACTCACATGTGCAACTTTTCATAGTTTAATTTATTCTGCCGTGGAAATCAGCTCTCGGCCGCGACGGTGCCCAGACATGAATCACAGCGTCCGCCGCGTGGAGAAATGCAGCAAGTCAGCAGTTACGGGGGGGAGGGGGCCCAGGGTTTCCATTCACAAAGAGATTTTTCAATTTTATTAAAATCAGTAAGAGTTTTATGACAGTATACATGAAATGATGTCCTCTTGCTTCTGGGATAACAAACCACATTGTCCTGGCAGGGGAATAAGAACTCCTCCACGAAGAGACCTTCCTTGGGAGGGAGAAGGCTTTGATTCATGCACCAGGGTGGAAGTGGCCCTTGAGGCCTGAAGAGAGAAGAACTATGGACAAAGAAACGTGTCTACTGGGAAATTTCCAGCAAAATGCCATGCCCCATGCTGCGTGACTCCTTCCTATGTTCTTGCAAATCTTTAGGAATCCTATAAAAATCATGGCATAATTGGTGGGGTAAAATTTTTTGTGGCAACCAGAGACAGATCACATTCCATCATTAAGACGGGCTTGGAGCTGAGGTTGTCCCGCGGGAACGAAGGAGATCACAGCTGGCAAGCTTGCGTAGAAGCATTCTGCCCAGTGCCGTCCACCGCCGGTGGCCTTACCTTATCTTTAGAATTATTCTTCGTTACGGTGGGTGCTCAGGTCCTGTAAATAGACTCTTAGAGAAGGACTAACAAGAGCCGCAAGCTCTAATTATTGGTCAAGGCCCAAAGGCAGTCCCCACGGGAACCAGAACAGAACAGAGGAGACAATCGCTAAGTGCAGAAGAGAAGGAAGAAGACGAGTCCATTCACGTGCATGCACACTCACATGCACAAACACACGTCACACTCACACGCATACACACTCTCACACACGCACACACATGCACACTCACACAAACACACGTCACACTCGCATGCATACACACTCACACACATACACACACACACATGCACACTCACATGCACAAACACGTCACACTCGCACGCATACACACTCACACACATACACACACACATGCATGCACACTCACATGCACACACTCACATGCATACACAGTTAAGCAGCTCTCAAGATGGTGGGCGTGTCAAGGGGCCTCAGAGCCCAGCCTGGAGCTCCCGGTGTCTGCAGGCATGGAATGGAGATCTTCTCAGGACAGGACCTAGATAGCTTGGCACCCGGAGGTGGCCTCGCTCCCCAGGACAGCTGTGGGCAGCCTGCTCCTGGCTCCTCCATGAGCTGCCAGTGCCCGTCCCCTGCCCAGGACCTGGAAGGAGCTGAGCCTGGGTCAGAAACTCTGGGTTGGGTCCTGGAAGCTCCTCTGCTGGCTCTAGGGTTCAGTCTCAGTCTCCATGGCTAAGATGTCCCCGCAGCCCCAGGACCTAGACTGGTCAATTGGGTACTGCAGTAATAATTTATCTGAGAGGACGGTCAGGTCCGGCTACCTGGGGGCTGGTGCTGCAGGTGTGGCCAGCTCGAAGGTCTCAAAGGCAGAGGCTAATGTTGGTGTCTGGGGCTCCTGGAAAGCTCCTGACCCGGTTGTCCACATTCAGAGGGGTATAGACATGCCCTCGTTTCACAGCAGCAGGCAGAGCCCAGACCCAGAGAACTGGGCACCCAGGGTGCCCCAGGGGACGTGCATTTCAGCCAGGGCAGGGGCTGTGGTTGGGAGAGTACCTATGATGTGGATCCTGTACGCCTCGGGGAATTTCCCCCCAATTTTTAAAACTAACACAACAATAAAAACAAGGCACTGGAAAATCCCCACCCTAACAAAGCTACTTTCATTTTGATGTATCTCCTTCCCGCCCTTGTCCCCAGAAACACACTTTTTTTCCCTTCATTGCAATGTTAATATGCATGTGATTTGGTATACGGGTGGAGATTTTTTGTCCACTTAACATTTTTCATGTTTCCACACAGCTTTTAGAATCAAATTTAATAGCTGCATAAAATGGAACAGTGTAGATGCCCCGTAATTACTAAACAATTCCTCTGTTACTGAGTATATAAGTTACTGCCACGTTTTTGTTATTGAAAGATGCCGCATGGAACATCTCCAAAGGGACAATTTTTTCTTTCCAGAGGTGAACTAGTAGGGACAAAGGACATAGTATTTTTTGACTCTTAGCACACACTGATCACCTAAAGAGTGATGCTGTTTACGTCATCTCAGAGTCCCCAGTTTGTGCCTCACCCACATCCCACCCCCAAGTCTTGCCAGGGCGGATGGTTAGAAGTGAGTATTTTGGGGGAGGTGTTTTTTGCTGGTTTGATACGTATCAGTTGGCACCTCCAAACTGCTTCATTTTAATTGCTCTGATTACCAGCAAGGCTAAACATTTTCCCAGGTGTTTGTTAACACACTGGATGTCCCTCGTGTGAATTCCCTGCTTAATGTGTTCCCTACTTACCTATTGGGTCGGAATTTTTTTCTCCCGTACATTTTAATGAGCTCTTTTTGTGGCATAGCTATCAACTCCTTGCGTATCAAAGTTGGTGAGACTACCTGTTTCCCTCCAGCGTTTTCTCACTTCGCTGCCTTTTCTTTTTAATGTACCGGAGTTTTTATTTTGTTTTTGCTATCTTCTGTCAGTCTTATCCTTTGTGGTTTCTTCTCTTGCTTCCAAGCTGACAGTGGCTTCTCTTTGAAAGATAATAAATATTTCATTTTCTGCTCTCTTTTCTATTTTTAAAAATATATCGATCTATTTAATCCATCTAGAGTCTACGTTGGTGGAAGAGGGAGCTCGCAATTAAAATTCCTCCGTGTCATCCAGTCTCCCAACGTCATTCATTTTTCATTATTTTTTTAAACTTATTATTTTATAAAACATTCCAATGTGTCACAGATCGGGCCTTGTGACTTACTCTTTTTTCTTAGACCATCCTTTGAAATCCTCACCTGCGTGTTTTTCCAGAATCTATTGTGTTTGGAAGAATACCGTGGGGACGGACTTGAAGTCGGCTGTGTTTGTCAATGAACCTACGGGGCGAGACGTCTGCACCACGCCAAGTGTGCTCATCTTGTCCTCCCGGCCCCAGCCCCAGGCGGGTTTGCAATTGTCCTCACAAAGGTTGGGTGTACGTTTATTCCTAAGTATGTTCGTCACTTGTTTCTGTTACAAATAGATATTTTTCATTATATTTTCTAGCTATTGCTGGTGTTCAGGAGGAACCTCAATTTTTAAGTAGGTGGTTTGCATTCATCTTCTCCCTCAAACTCTTTAATTTGTGAATTTTTACTGATTCTTTTGTATTGACTATGCCTACCAATGTTCTCGTGGTGTCCCTTTTTGCCCCAATTTATTGTATCTCGCCTTACCGAATGGGCTGGGATGTCCAAACAAGATTAAGTTGCACTACCTTAAATCTTTTTAGCAACGTCGTAGGGTGTAAGCTAACTCCTTAATTATTTATCAGTGTGATCACAGGCTTTCTTTTTGTTCCTAATTTTAAAGCGACTTGTGTTTTACCAGAGTGAATTTTTGGTCTAAAATAGATATGCTTTATCTTGCTGGAGAATCCTTGAATTCTTAAGCTATGATTTTTTTTTAAAAAAGGTTGAATTTTATAAAATTATTTCAGGGTAATTATGAGGATGACTTTAACACCTTTCACTTTGGTCTCCATTTCTGTCCACAATCCTATGTGCAATGAATGTTGAATCCATAATCAAATTTTCCCCTAGTGACAGAGCAGGAATCGCAACTCAGGCCTTTCGATTCCAGATCTCACATTACTTGATGAAGTTGGCGTTTTGGAAGGGAGGTTTTAGTTTCCAAAGACTTGAACCCAGCTTAGCATTGTTTGACGACCAGCAAACACAGGCAGATAAAAGGTGTCTTTAGACAGAGTTATTTGTCTCGAAACCTTCTCAGGGCACCCGGGTTTTAATGGCATTAGTGAAATAGGCAGGACCCAAGCATCTACGAGAGTGACTCAAATCTTAAAAACTTATAAAGAATGGAAGATTAATTGGAAATGATTGAAACCACACTTTGAAAAGAGAACTGAATGTTTTTGACTCAAATTTATCTGAGACCTAACTACACGTGCCAAAGTAAATCACCCCACATGGGTGTCCCTTTCCAGTTCTTTCTCCCTGCGGCCAACAGAGCAAAACCGCAAAGCCCGTTCTAGGTCCTTGGGGGCTCTCCGTCCGCTCACCCCGCCTCCTCACCACGGCCCTCCTCTGCGCATCCCTGGCAGTACGTCCCCACCGGCGCTTCCTCTCCACGCTGGTTGCTTTCTGCTGCACTGGGGGAGACTTTTATTCTGCTCCAATTAGCCAGAACAGCTCCTGCCTCACTGGGATCCAGGCTGAAAACCGAGCCCACGCTGCACAGCTGGGCGCCACCTCCCGCGTAAGCCAGCGGCAGCTCCGGGAGTCGGTGACCTCGCTCCTATCGTCCCCTGGGCCACAGTTTCCAGACAGTCCCACAGACACCTCACCTGGTTTCAATGTCAAACCTATGAGACAGGTAGGCAGGGGTTATTGCTGACATCCTCCATTTTACAGATGGAAACTGAGGCACGGGGGGATGGGGGGATTCCCTGGAACTCATACAGCTAGAAAATGTCAAGGCCAACGTGATTCCAGACCCCACGTTCTTTCTACCACAGCGCACCGTCTTCCTGCGAGACCATCCGCTCTTCTCTCAGGCTTGAAATAGAGAATTCGAACATCTACATTTCAGGGAGTTAAGTGTGCATTTGTTTTAAATATCTGGAAGCTTCCAGGCATGTGGAATTTGCAGGGGCTGCTGCGGGCGGGGGACAGGGGGTGAGGGTACAGGGAATCTGTCACTGGCGCAGCTGTTTTAATTCTCACAAAGCGGATTGAACGTTCTGATCCTCTTGGTGACCCAAATGCTGAGCAGAGCAGTGCGGGGGGTGGGGAGAAGGCAGAAGAGGGGGGAAGGGGTGACCAAGGCTTGCCTTTGTGGGGGGCTTTGTTGCTACAGGTAGAAACTATTGGATTTTGAAGCTTGTTTGCTCCACGCCTAGGATGCTCAGGGAAGCCTGGAGTTTGCATGCAGGTTCCAATGCCCGTGGGACATACAGAAAGGACTCTGGGCCCACCGTCTGCCCCAGGTGCCCAGGTGCAAACTCTGCTGAGAAGGAAAGTGGGGCTCAGTCTCCCTCACCAGGTGAAGTGGAAGAGGAGAACACTGGCTGAGCTCATTCTGACTAGAGGGCAGGCACAGAGCGGGGCCATCCTGGAAGCTTGTCAGGGAAGCTCTGGGGGACGTGGACCTAAGCTGGACTTAGGGGAGGGAGGGAAGGATTCCACAGTGGGAAGGTTAAGAAGGCCAGAGGGCTGTGGACACGGTTGGGGGAGGATTACACTACAGGGGTGGAGTAGGAAGAGTTGGGCCCTGAAAGGGGCTAGTTCACAAAATATCAGTGCAGAGAGGCTCCCTCCCCGTGGGGAAGCTGCTGCCCAGAGTGGAGAAGTGACCAGCCCCAGGTCACAGGGGGACAAGAACCCAGTGCTCCGAGGTGCCAGCCCAGGGCTCTTCCCATCGCCTCACAGCGGCTGAAACATTGTGCCCTGCGGCTCCTCTGAAAGGCTCAGCAGGTCCAGGGCTGCCCACCCCAGAGTCCTGCAGATGTCCCCCATCCTGGGGTGGGTGCTGTCCAGGGACCCCAAGAAAGGAGGAGGTACCCCGAGCGGAGGTTCCAACAGACAGAAAGGAGCAAGCGGTGACTGCGCCAGCACCTGCAGTCAGAGCCCCAGCCTTGCTCTCTGATGGCTCATTACTCACAGCGTAAAGATATGCGCCATGGTTTCTCATCTTAAAGATAAATTTGGTCCCACCTCTCCCTCTAGCTGCCAGCGCATCCCCCTGCCCTCTGCCCAGGAAAACTTACAAGAGCCGCCTGCATGGGCTGCCCCCACTCCTCAGCCCCACTCACAAGTTGACCTGCCCGGCCGGGCTTCCTTCCCCGCCACCACTGAAACCGCTGTGCCCTTGGCCGAGTGTGCACGGGTGCCCGTGCTGGCCTCTGCCTTGCTCCGCCAAGCCTTGTTCAGGCTCCTCCCTCTCCGACAGGCCCCTGACCTCTGCTTGCCCCCAAGCCTGAGCGAGCACGGGAAAGGGGACATCACCAGCCCCTCATCAGCCTCTCCTGGGAGTCACGGAGCACAAGGGAAACTTCTCAGACCCGCTGGGGAGGACCTGCGGTTTGCCCAGCTCCCCCACCAAAGACCCCCCGTCTCTGTTTGCCCCTCCCTCACCCTGTGAAAGAAACCCTTCTGTGTGACTTTGAGACGCTCGCAGATTTCTGAGGTCGGAGTGTTGTCCCTATTGCAATTGTCTTCCTTTCTGCCTGGTGTCATGGTCACCAAGTAATGTCCATGTTGCCCAAAGCAATGGCCACTTCTGTCCACCCCTGGCACCACCTCTCAACAGCACTGGGCACAGTTACCCTCCTGCCTGAAACACCCTCCTTCCTCCCTGCTGTCACCCTGTCCTCTGGCCCTTCTCCTGTCACGTTTGTCTCCTGGCTTGCCCCTCTGCTTCCCTCCCCGAGTTTGAGCCCCTGTGTCATCTCTGCTTTCTCTCTCCAGGTGGTCCCACCCCTCCCTGTGACTTTCCTGGCATCTATGTTGACAGCCCTCTGATGACTACATCACCCTTCTGAGCACCGAATTCGCACACGTGAGGTTGGCCTGACATTTCCACCAGGACGTCTAATGGATACACCAAACCCGATGTGATCTCTTGTAGCTCAAACTCTTCTTCACCACGATGCACACGTGGATGGCTCCGCCGTGCCCCCCTTTATAAACCAGAAACCTGGGAGTTCTCCTTTCACCTCTGTTTTCCTCTCCCATCCGTAATTCCAAAATAAGGACTTACCTGTGTGCTTCTCTTTCTCTCCCCGCACTCCTCCAGCCAGAATCTGTCACCTGAACTGTTCTGGTTGCCTCCTAACTGTTCTTCCTACTCACACGCGTGTCATTTTCAGCCCTTCTCAGTATGCCTTCCAGAAAACATATTTTATAATTGCAAACTGAACTCTGCTTAAAATGCTTCAGTGCCCTCCCATTGCACCCAGAATTAAACCCAAGCTCCCTCCCAGGGCCGCCGAGGCCCCGCGGGGTCTGGCCCCAGCTGCCTCTCCCCGTTCCTCTGTGGGTGTCCTCCGGGCTCCCTTACCCTGCTCGCCTTGGCCTGGGCCACACCGAGCTCCTTCCAGGGCCTCTGCATTGTCTGCTCCAGACCTTCCTCTCATCCCCTGCCTTCCGTCAGCTCTCAGAGGTCATCTTCCCAGAGAGGCCCTCCCTGACCCTGTGCAAAGGGTACCCTGTGTACCTCCACGATGCTAACAAGCATCTGCACTTTATGTGCATTAGCAGTTGTGCGCTTGTTTATTCTGTCTCCTCCAGTGGAAGTTCTGCAAAGTCAAGGACCGTGCTTTCTCTGTACCCAGCTGACACTCAATAAATGGCCAAATGAACTAACATAGGTAATGGTTCATCTGCTGGTGTATATGCCTGCCTCTGCCCACATCGGTAGAGCCCCTTAAGGCAGGGACAACTTCTGGCTATCTCTTGTTCTCAGTGGGCCAGAAGAACAGAGGTTCTGGGGGTGAGGGGGGAGCTGCAAATGAGAGAGGAGGGGCTCCCTGAGCAGGCCCATCCTGCAGGGGCCAGGGAAGGGGTCACCACCCACGGTTCAGCCTCTAGGCCATGCACAGACCCCTTTCTCAGGAGCCGGGATGGTTGCAGACTGTGGCATCTCTCAGCCACCTGTGTCTAAAGTACACCAGGAACTGCAGCACAGGACTTAGCAGAAGGGGACGTTCTCCTTCTGGGCACCTGGGCAAACTCCAACAGGTGTGGAGGCCAGAGGCAGGCCACTTGGTCCTCACCAGGGACCTGATGGGCTCAGGCTGCCTCAGGGCCACAGGGCCAGATTTTACAAAATTGGTGACACACCTCTGGGCCAGTATCAGAGGGGACAAATCCCCGCTGACACCTTTTCAGAACAGTGCCCTGGAGCAGCCTGCTGGAGACGCTCTTGTCTGGACTGGGAAGAGAACAAGATACGCCAGCACCCACCACATCAGCCAAGGCCCCGGGGTCTTCTGAGCTGTACAATTTAACAGACAGGAGTTGACATTCATTGAGCACCAGCTGTGTGCACCGCTGATCCTGTGCCGGGAGTACAAGAGTCCAGCGGCAAAAAGATGATAGCAATAACCCTCTGCCCTTAAGGAACTGAAGACCCAGACTCCAAGTCGCAAAGCTTCCCCTTCACACCAAGGGAGATAATATGGCTCGGAATGAGGGGGAGACAAAGTTAGGGTCCGTAGATGGGGCCCTTCACCACGCTGTGGCCTTCCCAGCTGCAGAGACTCTTCCGAGACCAGCCCTCGGGCTACTACTGGAGCTGCAGCGCTGTCTGCTCAGGAAGACAGGCCTGGGAGTCTGCGGCCCTGTCGGGCAGCCTGAGGCAACACCTGGGGCAGGAGCGAGAAAGCCCAGCTGTGCAGTGAGGCCAGCTCGAGTGTGGTGTTTGCTCCGGAGTGCCCCGTGGGATCAGCAGAGGCTGGGACCTCACTTAGAACCTGACCCCTGTCTGGCTTTTTCCCTCCCGTACTGCCTCCCCCACACCCAGGTAAGTCTGCACTGAGCTTTCTTCCTGCCCTGCCCGGTGATTTCACAGCCTAAATCAGGATGAACGATTCAGTCTGTGAATGCCCTTCCTGCCTTCCCAACAGCGCCCAGCCTCCCTTGGCCCCCTCCACAGGGGAAGGAGGACCCATTTCTATGCCTGAGCAGTGGGGTGGTCAGGGAGGTTCCCCACCTGGTCCTGGGGCCCTCTGCTGGCCACCCCTGATGATAGAGTGGCTGTTGTCACTCGTCACCTGGTGCTGCAGCCCAGGCAGAGCCCAGGACTGCCCTAAGGAGGAAGGTCCACGATGTCCCCCTGTTGACTCAGACCCCAGCTCAGTTCTCACTGCCACATCTGACTCCACTATAGGGTAGCCGAGCCTCACACCTGTCCCCTGCGGGAGAGCATCATGCTGTCTCTCTGGTCCAGTGTCTCTTTGCCCCAGGCCACGGAGATGATGGCTCACTGCCAGACACCCCAGCTCCTGCAACTCGGGGGCCTAACACAAGGTCTGCAGGAATGTGAGGAAGGAACCCTTTCCTGTGCCACCGAGAACAGGATGGGTCAGCAGGTGTTCGGGCTGCATGCTGAGCCTTTCACTGTCAGCCCCGCCGCCTCCCTGTGTGAGAGCCAAAGAGCTGCTATGGGGCACTGTTCTCTGGGGTCCCCTCAGTAACAAAGCAGAATATGGAATTTGTAACCATGCAGACTGCACAGAGTCAGAGATTACATTTATTTCTGGAAATTAAGAAGATTCCTTTTTTGTACATCCAAGTATGTGACTATATAAGTAATACCCATTACAGAAGAACTTGGGGAATTATCTGCTCAATGTCAATTTCCCCTCCTGGGCATTAACCTCCCAAGGGTGGAGACACATCAAGTCTATTCACCCCTCATCCCCATGGTGGCGCTGTGCACAGCAGGGGTTCCATCAATGTTTACTAAATGAATAATGGATGGCCACTTGGGAGGGAGGGAGGGAGGGTTCATGCATCAAACACAATGGGCCCTAAGGTACCTTGGGGCTTGAAGGCCACATTATGCTCCAATAGAGCTGAGCATCCACTGGAGGGAGAGGTCACGCAGAAGATGCCACGGAAACAACAAAGACGAAAACCAGGAGCAGAGCAGAGGTTCTCCTGCCCTATTGTCTCCTCCCTGGTTAGCAATGGAAATGTCCACCCAGCTGGGAAAAATTCCTCAAGGCTCAGATCCAGAAGAAAGCCTGGAGAGTCGATGCTCTCACCAACTGTGTCAATGGGAAGACGGAGATCTGGAGACCGAGACCGCAGGGGCTCCCCTAAGGGCACACGGGTGCCAGCAAGAGTCAGGACTAGATCTGGTGCTTGCTGCCCCCAGCGCTGCCACGGCCCCTTCCAAGAATCCATCCTCCCTGGACACACTGGCGGAGGAGAGCACAGAGGCGCCAAGGGTAGGTGCGGAGGCTGCTAGCAGAGACAACACTGCCTCTCCAGAGGAGAGCCTCGGACGGGGCAAGCTCCAGGCTTCCTTGTCTCCCTTGCGGCCTCCATCCCTGCTTCATTCGTGCATTTAGCCATTCTAATTAATGAGCAAACATTCTTTGCAAAACAATGTTTAAACACCTTAGCATTAATTTAATCAAATATTTAATTGCCCTGTAATTAATCATCTAAGCATAATGAATTGAGCCTCTATCTCAGGGAGTTGGGTTTATCCCAATGACTTCTGAAAATAAATATGGGATGGGGCCTTCTGGAACCAGACTTCCTGCTCCCACTTGGAGCTGCGAGGGAGAGAGGGCACATGCCTCGCGGTCTGTGAAGCGGTCTTCTGCTCCCTGTCCCCAGCAAGCAGCCTGAGCCCAGCTCTCCGGGGCTGAGGAGGCACAGCACACATGGGAGGAGCTGGTGGGTAAGAGGCAGCGCCCAGGGCCATGTTGCCCCAAAGCTGGGACATTCTCCTAAGCTGAGCAGCTGCCAGGCCATCCTGCTGCCCTCACTGTGTGCCCTTGGGTAAGCCACACGCCTGCGCAAATCTCAGCATCTCCATCTGTGAAACTCCAGTCTCCCTGGGCTCCGGAGAGGTTCAAAAGAGATCTCGAAAAAGGGGAAAGGGGCTTTGTAGACTGTAAAGTGCTGTGCACCAATGAGGAGGTGTTTCAACCCCCTCTCTGCTGTCCTCAGAGTCCTCTAAGCATGGAGCCCACTGTGCTGGATGGCAGAGGCCCACTGTCAGCAGAGCATCTGAGGAGCTGAAGATTGACCCCCTACCTGTGCTGGGACCTGGACAATTACCAGCCAAGCTGGCAGAAGCCTCAGAGCCCCAGCGGTAGGGTCCCTGTGCCCCTAATTCTCAGTCCTGCCCTTCCCTTAGGATGCTGTGAGGAAGGCCAGGACATTCATGAGCTTCTCAAGAAACCAGAACAGAGAAGTCTCCGAGGATAGAGATCTAATAACAGCCAATAGTGAGCACTTCCGATGCGCTACGCCCTGCCCGAGACCTTCCATGAGGTCACTCATTGAGCCCTTACAGGAAGCCCCGTGGTCAGGTAGGGTCAGCCTAGATCACTGCCCTCGTCATTCCCCACCCAACTTATCGGTGAGGAAATAGAGAATGAGAGGGGTTGGGTAACTTGCTCAAAGTCTCAGAGTACGTAAGAGATGGAACCGAGATCTGAACCGAAGCAGTCTGGCTGTAGGGGCGTGATCTAAACCCTGTGTGTCTGGTTTCCTGGGAGACACACAGGCTGTGGAGGTGAGCTGTCAGCTGGGGAGACACGCAGACAGTGGACAGATGGGCAGCACGGGCGCTCCTCTGGCAGGGCCCCTGCCGTGGGAGGATGAACCAGCCTCTCCCAGGAGACCAGTGCGTCCACCAGTGCGGTCAGAGCCTCCCCAACTCACTGGTGTGTTGGCTGGGCTTCCTTCTGTCTCTGGGCCAAGGGGAACATCAGAGGACAGGTCCCTCACTTCCTGGTGTTGCCTTCTTCTGCCAAAGGGGCACCTAGGCTCCCTGAAGTGGCATCTGTTAGGAGGAAATTGGCTCTAGACAGGCACAACCTCTGACCTCATGTCGGAGCCTTCAGCCACATATCGAGCAGAGGATTGATTAACTCCAGCCTGACTTAGGAGCTGCCAGGCTGCACGCTTTCCTGGAGTTATTTATGCCACCCCATTAGCTCGGAAAAGGCAGGATTCATAGAGCCATCATGGCCTAGGAACTCAGTGAAATTAATATGACTGTGAGTGAAATACACATGAAGCCGGCGCCAGCTCCTTTTAATTAGGAAGGAAGAGAAGGAAGGGGAGTGCCAAGCTCCAGGGATAAAGGAGAGACTTCCCCTCTCCCACATGTCCTGCCTCCACCCCAACCGCTCCGCCACACAGCCCACCCCGGTCTAGCTCTTGTCATCTCAGTGAGCCCTAGCCACAGCCCCCTTCCCTGGGCTCCCAGCCTCTGGGCTCCCCGCACCCAGTCACCTTCCAGGAAGTTTCGGGACCTGGGACAGAGCAAAAATGGCAACAAAAGCTCACTGAGTAGGCTCACCAATGATGGCGATGGAGCCACGCTTTCACTTTTAGGCAGCACTTTGAAGACTCTTTTCTAGTAAATACATTTAAGAGCAGAGTGATACAAGCCTGACGCTGTGCTCCACCTCTGCCAGAGCTCTGCACCAGGGCATGGGATGTGAGCTGCTCACGCGGCCACTTTTACGGCAAGGGCTTTGTATTAGTTTGCTAGGGCTTGCATGTCAAAGTACCCGGAGTGGGTGGCTTAAACAACAGACGTTTATTGTCGCAGTTCTGGAGGCTCGAAGTCTGAAATCAAGGTGTCAGAGGGTTGGTTCCTTCCGAGGGCTGGGAGGGAAGGGTGTGTTCAGGCCTCTCCCCTTGGCTCAGCAATGGCCGTCTTCTCTTTGTGTCTTCGCTCTGTAGGCGTGTCTCTGTGTCTGTCACAGTTCCCCTTTTTACAAGGACACCAGGAATACTGGTTTAGGGCCCTCCCTAACGACCTCATTTTAACTTGATTACATCCATAAAGACCCTATTTCAAATAAGGTCATATTCTGAAGTACTGGTGGTTAGGAATACTCCAACAAACATATATATATATATATATTTTTTTTTTTTTTTTCAGACCGTAGCTGTCGTTAATTCCCATTCGGGTTGTGTTCCCTGTTGGTAGAGCTCCTCCCAGAAGCACTCGGGTAGGAGGGGTGGCAGTCAGAGCAGGATCAAGCCTCCCGATCCCTGGCCATAATGCATCAAAATGGCGCCAATGCCTCGACGCCCCTCCAGACAACCCAGGGACAAGGAGCTTTAGGTGAAGGAGTTTTCGGCTGTCGGACTTTCTGATTCCCACTGCCAAGTGTCACCTCTGCAAACATCTCCCTCTTTCAACCAAAAGATTGGACCCTGGATCCTCTGGACTCTGCATTCCTCTTGCTGGAATTCACTAACTCAGTCATTCATTCATTCATTCAACAACCCTCTAGCCCTCAAGTGGCTCCCAGCCCAGCCATGGGGACAAACAGGAAAATGGCCAATTCCAATTCCTCATGACAAGGTCTAAGAGGGGGAAGCCCAGGGGGCTGTGAGGCACTAAGGGAACTCCTGGCAGTGGGTGGGCAAGCAAAGCAGCCCCTCCCTGCCCCTGCTCATGCTGCCAACTCCCTGCCATGCACATTGTGCAGATCTAATACTACGAAGGGTCCTCTCAATAAAGAGAAAGCCCTAAGCTTCCAAAGGCAGCCCCAGCATGGCCTGGCACTTTACCAACTGACTCTGGTTCCCTTGGCAGAGGTTCTGTCACCCCTGATTGCCTAGTCATGGTCCTGCCATTTTTGGCAAAAGGTGAACATTTCAGATGCTCCAGATTCAGGAAAAAATCTAATCTTTAAACTGAGGATAGGCCGACTATGGCCCGCCAGCTACATTAGCCCACTGCCTGTCTTTGTAAATAAAGTTTTATTGACACAGAGCCCTGCCTGTTCATTTCCATTTTGGCTATGGCTTCTTTTGCACAATAAGGGCAGAGATGAGTCACTATGGCAGAGATTTCACGGCCTGCAAACCTAAATTGTTTACTCTCTAGCCCTTGACAGAAAAGAGTTATCTGCCCTGTTTAACCAGGAGAACTGCAAAGCTGCAGTCACCTCCAAGAATCTAATACTATGATCTTGACCAAAGATGCCCAGGTGACCAACCTATGGGGAGGTGGGGGATGTGTCCTCACTGGGTTCTGGTCTGGTTTTTCTTGCTGGGTGACTTTAGGTAAGTTGCTTCCCCTCTCTGAGCCTCAGTTTTCCCTCCTGAGAGGGAAGACAAGTGGAGTAGGTGATTCTATACTTTCCATCAGCTCTGAGCCATTGTGTTGGAGGTTAAGCAGTTCTTTATCCTGATGGAGGCTCTGTGACCCCGCAGGTGAGCTTTGTGTTCTCAGAGAGACCTTGTAATTACTCTTGTGAGCCCAGAGAAGGGAAGCCGTGAGAATTATTAGGGCAACCAAGGCCCAGGCAAGCTAAATTATTTCCCCAGATGGTGCCCTTTAGCACAGAATTTAGCACTGGAAATGAAGACCACGTGTACCCGGCAACAAAACATCCAAACGAGACATGGAAAACAAAGGCGCTGCTTTGTCTATTCAATGCTGAACACCAGAGAGTTTCCAAATAACCAGATGTTCCCCACCCTTTGGGAGAGAGCTTCGTGGGGTAGAAAGAGGGCGGGACAGTGACTCGGAGACAGCGGCTCCTTTAAGTCTCCCTGTTATTAGCCGGGGCACCTCAGTCGAGTCACTACCCTCTTTGTGTCTCAGTTCTCTCAGTCTCCACCTGGGGCCGTTGGAAGGACCAAACGAGACGGGAAAAAATATGGAGTGCAACACACAGAACATTCTCCAAAACAGTATTAGTGTGTCTTCCCCTTTGCACAGTTTTCACCGTCTCATTTCACAGACTGACTCATTTGATAAGAAAGCAGAGCCCAGAGAAGTCCCATGACTTGTCTCAGGACACGCAGGCAATAAATGGTGGGGTTGGGACTCGAATCCGGAGCTTCTGATCCCACTTTCAAAGCTCTTTCCCCCTCAGCCTGCGGCTCCTCCCTCTAGTGAATTTTGTGTGTCCCCATTGTCCCTCAGCGACTGGTTACAGCTGCTGCTCACCAAACTCATGCAGATGAGTGTAAGTTACAGGTTTTAGTTCTTCCCCCTCCTCCCTGGAGAGAGGGCATCCTCCCCCGCCCCCCCTGCCTGCCTCCCCG
This sequence comes from Avahi laniger, assembly GCA_963575035.1. Lineage (NCBI taxonomy): Eukaryota > Metazoa > Chordata > Mammalia > Primates > Indriidae > Avahi > Avahi laniger. The sequence goes on along the minus strand of CAUYSK010095463.1, from coordinate 21,795 downwards.
CAGCCATGGCACGGCAGTCCCATCTGCCAGGTGCTTTGGCCTCCGGAGCTTTACCCTCCTGCTCCCCAAGGGCTTCCCCCGTAACTCCCTGGCAGGAGTGGGTGTTGCCTGAGCTGGGGGGTGATGGGGGGAGCCTCACAAGGGTTGTGTTCCTGAGAAGCTGCCCCACCCACTACACACAGGTGACCAGCGTTTACAGGAAGGCTCTCGTGATGTGGCATGAAGGTTCGAGAGGCCCGTAAAGGGGAACCCCGCCCCCAGCCCTCTCTGGGTTCCTCCTCCTCCCTCTCTAGCCCGGCTCCCCAACCCCACAGCCTGTGCGTGCTCCCTCCAGACTGGCCCAAGAACAGGCATTTCCTGGGGGGGAGGGGAGGGGGCAGACACAGGACTGGCAGGACCCCTGGATGCTGTGCAGGCAGAACACATGGAGCAGGCGGCACTCACGGTGTGGACTCCAGGGACACCCTGGGTACACCAGCGCTGAGGAATGAGGCCGCTGCGCTGCATGGAGCTCCCGTAGTGGGGAGAACAGCAGGACGAGGAGCACGTGCTCAGAAATAGAAGGAAACTGTGGGATCGTGGAGCAGCAGTTCCTTTGTTCTTTCTACCTGCATTTGTCCTGAGCGCTAGCGATTCAGAGAAGAGTAGGACAAAGTCTCGAAGTCCAATGGGAAGGCAGACACAAAAACAAATCTCACAATTTACCAAGCAGAGGAATAGAGACCCATATCACGGCCAGACTAGAATCAGCCTGAGGGAAAATGAAACAGCTCTGGACATGCGAGTCCCTGGGAACCGCAGCACCCTCTCTGAGAAGTTACTTGAAGATGGGTCAGTAAAAGGAGAAAAGAACTGAAAGAAAGAGAGGAAGGAAGGAAGGGAGGAAGGAAAGAAGGAAGGAAGGAAAGGGAAGATATAGAATAAAAGAATTGGTACAAGAGATCCAGGGAGCAAATGGGGAAAAAAATTAAGAGTGTGTAACACATCAGGACGGCAACCAGTTTGTAGAACAGGAGCCTGTGAGTTCCAAGAGACAATTATCTCAAAGAGAGAGAAGGCATTCTAGGCAATGTTTGTAACATAGGCAACACGTAAAGAATTTTAAAATCTATAATAAATAAGAACTCCTATAAATCAATAAGAAAAAGGGAACTAGGCAGAGGTTATGAAAAGGTAATCTTTATACAGTGCAGGGAGCTATACATGATCAATACATAGGACAAATTGCTCTATCTCATTAGGAAGCAAAGAGATACGACCTAAAGCAGTGATGAAAGTCCATTACTTACTTATTAGTTTCAAAATGTTGTAACACAGAGTGCTGCTGGTGGGAGTGTGGAGATGTGGGTGTTCCTCTCTGCACTGCAGTGGGACTATGCATGATGAGTACAGGCTTTTTGAAGGCCAAGCTGTCAGTATCTAATGAAATTTTAAACGGCATGGCTCTGTCTTCCTCTCACCTTCCATCTCCTGCCAGTGGCCCACTGAGCTGGACGCCAGCCCCAACGGAGCCTTGGAAGCTCAGCTGGCAGGAGGTCAGCCTCCCTGCCAAGCTGAACAGAGGGGAGGGTGGAGGGAAGGATACGACAGCAAACATGGCCAGCTCAGGTGTTTCCTGGGTCTGTTATGTTTACATACACTACTGGTGAGCAGTAGTCTAGCGTATGAATAGACCACAGTGTGTGTATCCATTTTTCTGTTGATGAACATTTAAATTGCTTTCTAGCTTTACGCTGTCTCCAAGTGCTATAAGAAACGTGATTGTGCACCACTCTCTGTGTACGCAAATACATTTCTCTCTAGAACGAGGCCTGGATTTTGTTGAGAAGATAGAACAGTGAGAAAAAGGAAAAGCCCTGGTATTGTTCCTTCCTGCTCTCTGCTTTGGGTGGAATTTGCAGAAATGGTTCATTCCCTCTGCTCTGCCAGCGGATTCCAGCTTCTACCAGATGGCTTCTCCCATGGCTGTCCCCACCTGGTGGCCCTGGCTCCTGGACTCCACCTCCTTCCTCTGTCCCCAGCCCTGTGGATGGAGTGGCTCCCTGCAATTCCTCATCTCTGGGCCACCTCACCTTCCCTGTTGCTCTTTCAGCTCCCCGTACACCTCGGCGGCTTGTTCCCTGTATTGAAGTTTCGTTGCTAACATCCCTCTGGCACGGATTTTGTCTTTCTGTCTAAAACCTGACTCACGCATAGGTCATGGTCAGGAGTTTGGATTGCATCCAAGTGCCAAGAATTTTATGCACAGGAGTGTCATGATTTCGTTTCTGGCCTAAACCCATGGCGCTGGCCACTGCGCGGAGGTTCAGTTGAGCAGAAGCACGGAGCTCCGTTGGGAGGCTGGGGTGGTGGTGGCTTGCACGAGGGTGGTGGCAGGCAGCGGCGAGCAGCAGAGGGCTCTGCGGTGTTTGATAGCGGTGGATGTGGAGCGAGGGAGGAGAGGAGTCGGGAATGAAGCCCAGATTCCTGGCTTTCCCAACTGGGTAGTGGCACTGCTATTTACTGAGCTGGGAAAGAAAGAGCTTCCTTGCCCATGGAGTCCTGAGAATGTATGGGTTTTTCTCTACTCAACACCGTCTCTGTGCCAAGCGCCCTCTCCCCGTCTTATCTCCTCCAGCTTCCAGGGCTGCAGGAGGCATAAATACCGCATGCGAAGACACCTTCGTAAGCCTCGTGCACTTTTTAAAAAAGGAACAGTGACAACACAAAGGAGCTAGGAAGGCCAGCGAGAGCATTTCTGGGGCCTGTCCCACCTCTCCGTGGCTCTGAGGCAGGACTCCCAGCACCCGCTTGCCCGCCCGCAGGAGCACACCCCACCCCCGGCTCCCGGTGGCATGCCCGCCGGGCATCGTGCCCCACGCTGGGTATTGTATGCACACTCCCTCTGATGCTCTCCAGTGGGCGTCAGCCACCGCAGTTTGATTTTCAGAGTCAGAAGTGGTGGAAAGTCACTTTGGTCTCTCACGTGGTTAGCTCTTGTATTTTTGAAGGCCCACGCGGAATGGGAGGATGACGTCACATTGACAATACAGATTAGACTGATTAGAGGCTGACAACGTCATTAGGAGTGATATACTATTTAGCAGCTGGCAGTATTGCCTGTTCAATTTGTCCATGACAAACTGCTTTCTCTCTCTTCCCAGTGACACTTTGACACCAACCCAAATCATAGGAGATGCCGTGGTGTGAGCCATAGGCTAATCGTCAGCTGTCCTGGGAGGTCGCTCAGCCCTTCCAGGCCTGCTAGCAGATTGGCCTTTGGTGAAATTATGAAGTGGGAGAAGCTTATTTTCCTGCTCTTGGGAACCAAAGGATCTCCCCAGCTCCCAGCTCCCCTACAGAGAAGCCATCTTTGTATATGGAAAAAAACATTCAACTCAGCACTAAAAGGCTAGGTTCTATCTCTGATTAGCTTCATGCCTTAGTAAGTCTTTTCTTCTCTCTGAGCTTCAGTTTCCTCATCTGTAAAAAAAAAAACAAAAATACTTGACCTACCTGCATTATGGGAGTTTTCTGCAGGTTGAATGAATCAGTGGATATGAATATACCTTGTGTCAGCCAAGTCTTGCCACGTAACGAACAACCACAAAAAAATCAGAGTGTCAATCAGCAGAGGAAATAAGTTTATTTACATATTTGTAAGTCGGCTAAGGGTTGTCTGATCTAGGAGAGGCTGGCTGGGCAGTTCTGCTGCAGGCCGTGGCTTTGGCTAGAATTGGATCCTTGCTGTAAGTTGGACTCTGGTCTGTTCCTTACATGTTCGTCCTTGAGTCCAGGATAAAGGAGGTGCATCTACCTGAAGAAGTTCTTCTCATGGGATGGCAGAGGTGCAAGAGGGCAAGTCCTGGCGTGTATCACGTCTGCTAATCCTCCAGAGCAGGTCATGTGGCCAAGGCCCAAGCCAAGGGTTAAGCAAATAAACTTCCATGGATGTAGGGAAAAGGGAATGGATATTTTTAAACAATGATCTACCACACATAATATATTCTAAACGTATGCGTAAAAAAGTACTGTTTCTTGTAATTATTTTTTCAACCTCACTAAGAACAGAGAAGTGAAATAACCTTTCTTTCCTCTATTGCTTTGACATGACGGCAACTGGTTTGGATGTAATTCATCAATCCCACCTGCCATCAACCCACTGGATTAATTGGCTGTTTGGCCGAGTCCAGTGGAGTCTATTTCCAGTGGCACACTGGGTCCTCACAGACCAGTCTGTGCCATGTGATGGGTTAGGACACAGCCAATTTCAGCTACCTACCTCTTTGCAAAAGGGAGGATATCTGAAGGAGGAGCTTCTTTTTCTTGTTTCTGATTTGTTCCTGCTCATCTTCCTCGGGCTTAAAGCTACACAATCACTATCAACAATATTTACACAGGCCTTTACCAATGGCCACTTGCTTTCGTAGATGTGATCCATTTTGCATCATTATGAGAGCCCTCAATCATGCCCATTTTACAGATAAGGAAACTGAGGCTCAGAGAGCCTCAGGTGATACGGCCTATGTCACACCAATGGGGAGTGGGAACCTGGGATTTGAACCTTGCTCCGCCTGATCCAGACCTTAGCATCTCCCCTCCGCTCCCCTGTGGGTGGGTTTCCTGCTGACTGAGTTTGATCTCTTTGTGGTTCTGCTTAACGCCACGGCAGTCCCTAACCCGATGTCAGCCACATGTGATGGCCTCCACCACATCCACAATGACTTAATTTCTGCCGTTTATGTGAACAGAAATTACTCACTAAAATTTAATTTGGTAAATTTCAGTCTTTGTAAGCAGTGAATTCAATGACGACATGGCCCAGTAAGTCAGCATTTACTCAAGCAATTTCCACACGGCCAGCCCCCCGGATAACAAAGAACGCCCCAGCATCTCGGGCTGCTTTCAATTCACATTCCTTCATTATTATGTCAAGGAAAGTCATTATGGGACTGAAGAAAATGCTTCCTGTCTAGAAAAATAAAACGCAGTCTTGTGCAGCGGATTAGCATTTTCTGTCGGGTATTAAATGGGGAACTCTTAAGGAGCATGATTTCTGAATTATGTGGTTTGATGATTATTTAACCATGTTGGCTGGTGATAACTATTTATCTAGCTCAGAGCAATGCAGTTCAATAGACCCATCCTTATGCCCCAGGGATCTTCGTAGAAGCTCTGCCAGGAATCTGGCCTCCAGAGTGTTCCAGGGCAGGGTGGGAGGCGGGGGATGACAGAAGATGGGGAAGCTTCCCAGGCTGGCACTGGTACCTAGAAGCTGCACAGATTGGCCTGGAGGGACCAGAAGTTGGTGGATTTCCTGCAACTGATGCGTGTGTGTGTGTGTGTGTGTGTGTGTGAGAGAGAGAGAGAGAGAGAGAGAGACAGCACTCAATAAATAGCTGTTGCATTTTGTCTCCATTTGCATTGAGGTGTGGAAGGTAAAAAGAGTCTCTAGGACAAAGAAACTGGGGCGTGTCTTGGGCAGGAGGCCAGGAGAGAGCGGGAGATGAGGCATGATACACAGGGTGGAAAGTAGTTTTGCCTGAAGAAGGGAAGTCTCAGGGTCAAGTTCATGCCTCACGCCTCTGAATGGCACCTGAGGCAGGACTGACCCCATCCTGAGTAGCTTGGCAGGGCCGGGGGAGGGAGGTTGTTCCTGTAGGCATTTTGAAGGGGAAAAGGGAAAAAAATCGTATCTGTTCAAAGAAGGAAAGGCTTGTCCTGACAGTTAGTGAGTCCCCAAGTGTCAGGAGAAGCTTGACTTTGGGAGGAATGGTGGGCGGGAGAGTATAATGTTAGACAGAGGTTGAAGCAGGGGACCTTCAAGGTCCCTGAGAGTCTATGACTCATTTTCCATGTTTGATTGGTTTGCTTCTGCTCATTCAGAGAAAGCTGAATCAGGTCTCCTGGATTAAGGAGAGATGTTGAATTGACCTCGAAGACCCTGAGAGGGAGATAACCACAGTCAGAAGAGCTGATACGGAGACCACGTGCGGACAGTCCTGTGCCGCATGGCTTGGAGGAGTAACACGTGCCAGGCATGGGGGGCAGAGGGAGGAGAGGTCTGGAGACCCCTGAGAAGGGCAGAGGGGCCAGAGCAGGCAGGGAGACCTCCCCAGAGGAGGTTGTGTGGAGGGGCTGGAGCACTGAGGCAGGCTGGGTGACTGAAGGGCCATGAGTAACCGACCCAAGGCGTGGAACTGGCCGTCCGGCTCTGACCAGCAGGGAAGGGTCAAGGACAGACCAGGGGCAGCCAGGTAGTTGGGGAAGAGGACAGTCCCTCTGCCAGGGTAAGAACTGAGGCTGGGGGTGAGGGAACGTGACGTCAATCCCAGCATAAAGTTGCACCTGGTTGGCTTCCTGAGGAAGAAGTGCCAATGACAGAGCTCTCGCATTTCGGCAGTGACCAGGGCAGCTGTCAATTCTGATGGAGGCAGACAGCAGTTGAGGTTTGAGAAGCAGACAGTCCTGGTTTGATGTCCTGACTCAACCAGGTCCCGGATGTGTGCTCTTAGACTAACAGCTTAACCTCTGAGCCTGAGTTTCCTCATCTGGAAAATGAGGCTTAAAAAAATCTCTCCATCCCTCTGAGAGCTGGCGTGAAGATTAGATGGGGTCATGGATGTCAGCATGATTTGTAAACCCTGAAGCGCCCTGCGCTGATGGGAGCAGCCGCTAATGGTGGCGTATGGCAGAATCTCTGAATTGGAGAGCGACAGAAACTGCCTTCGGAGGCGTGGGGCTCTGAGTCAGGCCTTGGACTTACCGTCGCGCTGGAGCAACCTTTGTCCTTCAGTGTAGGGGTGGGTCTGATGGGCCTGGCAGTGCTCTCACATGTGAGTGACTGTCCTGGGGATGAGTCTGTGCTGGGACATCAGTCTCTCTCCATTCTGCAAGTTAAAACGTCGGGCCCATGTTGACAGATGGTGCTCACAGCTCGCTGACAGCCCCTCCCCAAAGGCTGCCACTGGGCCGGTGCTTGTCCGTCTCCCAGGGACCTTGTTCCCAGCTTCCCTTGCCACGTCATGGTGAAGTCACATTTCAAAGCTGACACAGTCATTGGGCTCCTCCAGGAGGCAGGCGCCGGTCAGCCAATGACTTCTGGATTTGGATCTTTGGCCTTGACCCCTTCCCTACATTCCAAACGGATATGGTCCACCTGTCTACTTGATATCACCATGTAGATAAGGATCTCAAACAAAATAAGACCCAAAGGGAATTCTCAGATATCCCCCTCCTCAAATCCGTCCCTTACCCAGTCTTCATCTGCAACTGCCATCCACCCAGCTCCTTGGGACAAGATCCCCGATGTCATCTGTGACTCCGCTCTCCTCCTCGTCTGCCATCCTTCCATCTGAACATCCTGCCAGCAGCACCTCCCAATCACCTCCCCTGTCTGTCCCCTTGTCTCCAAGTCCCCTATTGCCACTCTGTCCACAGCAGTGTCCTCTCCTTACCAGTAACGCAACAGCCTCCAACTGGCCATCTTGCTTCCTCTCGTGGCCTTTTCAAGTCCACTCCCTGCAAAGTAGCCAGGGAGACCTTTCCGAAACATAAATCAAGTTGCGTTCATCTTCTTAAAACCCTTCTATTCAGGGCATGTAAAATAGAAAGAAAACAGAGTGGAAGCCAAATTGCACAGGGTTGAGGTGTGACTAGGAGCTGAGGACATGAAGATGAAGAGGCTGGAGGTGCTCACAAGACACCGCTGGGAGGGGATGGGGGGAGGGAGTCAGGGCTGCAAATGCGCAGACTGACGAGAAAGTGCTCTTGTTGCCGTGGTAGAAGGGAGAGGCTTAAACAAGCTAAAAGCCGAAGGGAAGGACGGTGGTGACTTGCTTGGGTAACTGATGACTCCCTGTCTTCTCAGGAGAAGAGAGTTGGAGCTAATTTATATTGTTCATGATGGCATTTCTGCCCTAGATAAGCTTGTTTTTGTCAACTCTCTTTCAAAAAATGAAATAAAACACAGCCTCCCTACTAAAGCCTGCAAGGCCCCCAGGCTCTCGTCCCTGCCACCTCTCCAGACCCAGTCCGTGCTGTCTCCCCTGCTCACTGGCCACCAGGCCGGGGGTCATTGGCAGGCGTAAAAGTCTCCTAGAGCGTTTTTTGAAACATGGATTCGTGTTCTTCCTTCTCCTCATTTCCCTCCTCCTCTGCTCTTCTTCCTGAACATTCAGTCCCAAAATCATTGGGTGCAGCACAGCAAGGCAGGTCTCTGCAGTGAGGGGCTGGGGGGCACCTACGGCAGCCCTGAGCTGGAGCTGGGACAGGAATGACACTGGGAGGCTCCCTCACAATGGGTGAGGAGGGACACAGTGTGGAATGTCACCCCACACAGGGGGAGGAGAGCGCCGCCCCAGAGGGGTATCCTGGCAGGTTTGACAGCACCAGACAGGCTGAGAAGGACAATCACGCGCAGGGTGAGTGGCCTGACACATGTCAGATCCCGAGTGGGGTGACGGGGGCAGCCTGGTGTGGGGAGCCCAAGCCCAAGCAAGAGAGCAGGGCGTCCCTTCAGACGGGTGACTGGCGGGGCTGTCAGAGCCCAAGTGGGGAGGAAGGGCATCCACACAGGGTAGGAGCAGTAGCCTGGCATGCAAACTCAGAGCCAAGCAGGAAGAGACGGTCCCGCGTGGGGAAGAAGGGGTAGTGAGATGGAAGATTGGTCACACCGAGGAGGACTGATCAAGTGAAGGTTAAGGACGACAGAAGCCAGGTGTTAGGGGCTGAACTATGTCCCTCCAAAATTTCCATGTTGAAGTCCCAACCCCCAGTACCTCAGAATGTGACCTTACTTGGAAGTAGGGTCATTGCAGAGGTAATTTGTTAAGGTGAGGTTATACTGGGGTAGGGTGGCCCCTAATCCAATACGACTAATCTCGGTATAAACAGGGCAAAGCTAGACACAGTGCCAAGCACACGGTGAGGTGTCCACGTGAGGATAAAGACAGAAATTGGAGGGAAGTGTCTACAAACCAAGGAATGCCAAAAGCTGCCAACAGCCACCAGAGGCTAGGGAAGAGGCATGGGACAGATTCCCTCTCACACCAGCAGAAGGGACCAGCCCTGCCAACACCTTGATCCTGGACATCTCGCCTCCAGAGCTATGAGGCAATGAATTAAATTTCTCTTGTTTAAGCCTGAGGCCCCCAACCCCCGGGCTGCAGACCAACTGGTACCAGCCCGTGGCCTGTCAGGAACTGGGCCACACAGCAGGAGGTGGGTTGTGGGGGAGCAAGTGAAGCTTCGTCTGTGTTTACAGCCACTCCCCATCGTTCGTATCACCGCCCGAGCTCCGCCTCCTGTCACATCAGTCACTGTCTCCCATCACCCCCACATGGGACAAACTAGTTGCAGGAAAACAATTTCAGGGCTTCCACCGATTCTGCATTACGGTGAGTCGTATAATTATTTCGTTATATATTACAATGTAATAATAATAATAAAGTGCACAATAAATGTAATGCATTTGAATCATCCCAAAACCATCCCCCCTCCCCTAAACGTGGAAAAGTCATCTTCCATGAAACTGGTCCCCGGTGCCAAAAAGTTGGGGATGGCTGGTTTAAGCTGTCCAGTTCGTGGTACATTTTTACAACAGCCCTAGGAAACTAATGCACCAGAGCTGTTCTTACTGGGGAAGGGAGTTACGAACATGAAAAGGGAGAAAGCTAGAATGAATCTTGTGATGTTGAATTTGATGTATCGAGGTGAGCTCATGTTTTTCAATATTTGGAGATAGATACAGAAATAAATATAAATGCAATGTGCATATATAGACTGCATACATCTCTTAGCTCTGTCCTCTGAGAAAACCTGCAAGCAGTGACACTCCAACAGCAATGAACGTGTCTAGCACCTGGGTCTAAATACCATTTTCCACTGAAAGGGAAAAATAGTTCCTTGGAGAAATGGCTGATGCCAGGCCTGCGGCAGGTACCAGACGAACCTGGAAGATCTTGTTGTGCCAGAAAGCAAGGAAGTGCTCCAAGAATGATGGAGATGTGTCAAAAGGACACAAAGGGAAGCTCGAATGGGCTCCCATTGGCCCATTCAACTACCAAACAACACAACGACAGTGATGGGTTGTAACACACTGAATAAGATCGGAAACCACGAGCCCACGCAGATATATACAAATAAGCCAGTAAATTAAAAGTGCAGTGAAAACCATAATAATTATGCAGTTTCAAAATGCCTCCCTGAAAAACACTTCTTAATTACAAAGAGGAAAAGAGTAACTTTATAGTGACGAGGTCTGGCAGACGTCATCCTAATTAAGTGATCACAGTAACCATCTCCAGTGAGGGGACAAATGGAAATCACGTGCCGCTGGACAGGGCGCCAGAAGAACGGAGCGTCACTTCTGTGCTATTTCTGCCAACAGCGCATACACGGGATCTAATCAAGAGGAAGTATCAGGCAGACCCAAAATAACTGTCCTGGAATCCTCAGAAGTGTCAAGGTCTTGAAAGTCAGGGAAAAACTGAGAAACTTCTCCAGACTAAAGGGAACTAAAGGAACATGAAAACTAAATGCAACGCAGGATTCTGAAATCCTTTTTGCTATAAAGTGCATTACCGGAACAACTGGAGAAATTGAAATGGGCTCTGAGAATTAGATGCAGCAACGTACCATTGTCAATCCCCTGATTTTGACGGTGGTATTGTGATTGTGTAGAAGAACGCCCTTATTTGCGGAAAATACTCATCAAAGTATTGAAGGGTGATGGGTCATCCAGTCAGCACTTGGATCTCAAAGGGCTCAAGAAAACAGAAGTTTTTTGTACTGTACTTTCCACCTTTCTGTAAGTATAATCATTGCAAGAAGAAAAGGCTTACAAAAAACACATCTTCCTGGACTCTGCCCCTGGGGGCTCTGATTGGATAGGTTTCACATGGGACCAGGGCATCCAACCATTCCCTAGATGATGCTCATGCTGCTGGTCTGTGGACCACACTGTGAGGCACAAGTCTCTACACACTGACCTCCCCTCTGTTCCTGGAATCGCCAATTCATCATCATCATAGGTCCTTTGCTCTGTACCTTCTACCTGGAAAGCTGTCCCTCAGATCTTTCAGAATTAGCTCCTTGGTGCCATTCAGGTTTCAAGTTCAATGCCATGTTCTCAGAAGGTGCATCCCTGACCAGCTCCAGGTACCAGCAGTCACTCTATCACAGCTCCTTGCGGCATTTTCTTGGCCATCTGTGTCAGTTTTCTATAAATATCAGGACAAATTAACGCAAACCTAGTGGCTAAAAGCAACACACATTTATTATCTCACAGTTCCGACATATGAGAAGTCTGATGGGAGTCTCGCTGGGATAAAACTGAAGCCTCGGGAGGGCTGTGGTGCTCCTTTCGGGAGGCGCTAGGGGAGAATCCATTCACCCCTTCTAGACCTAGAGGCACCCACATTCCTTGGCCCGCAGCCCCTTCCTCCGTCTTCAAAGGCAGCCATGATGCATCTCTCTGTGCCTTTCTCCTGTCATCACATCTTCTCATGGACTCTGATGGATTCTCCCACCTCCCTCCTCCACTTCTACGTGCCCTTGTGAGGATACTGGCCCACCTGGATGGTGCAGGATAACCTCCCCGTTTCCCAATCCTTCACCTAACCACAGCTGCAAAATCCCTTTTGCCATGGAAAGTAATATATTCCCTGGTTCTGAGGGTTAGGACATGGATATCTTTGGAGGGGGCAGCATTACTCAGCCTATTACACTTTCTTTGAACCAGACTCCCAGGGCGGAAGGAAATTTTGAAGTAATCTGGTTCAGTCCTGCTCCCAGTATCTTTCTCCTAACTGCAAAATTGGCTGTTTGTGGAAGAGCCAGTCCCTTCACGCCTTCTCTGCCTGAGTTTTCTCTTCTCTGGAATGGATGTAGCCGCATGTTCCTGCAGCATCTTTGGGATGAATGAGTGAAGCAGTTTACACGACACATATCTCATAAGACTAGAGCACAGGAAAAGCGTATGACACGTTCACACTTGCCCCTTCCTCCCTCACCCTGTCCGGAGCTGAGGCCCCTAGCAGGGCTGAGCACGGCCTCTTCCGGAGACAGACCGCCAACCGCTTTTCTTCCTCCACTCTGCCCACGGTCTCCACGACAGAGAGCTTCTAGCCTCAGATCTTCCAAGACACTTTGATCCAAGGAGAGTGTGATAGAGTCAGTAGTAACGCTCGGCTCTCACTGCCCCCAGCTTGCACACCCCCACCCACTCCTGATGCACACACAGAGACACCCCTCACATCCTTCCAGGCCATTCTCCTTGGGCGACCTGCTTTGAACGATGTGGACTTTCCTTCAAAGAGCAGCGAAGAGGCACATGGAGGAAGTTCCTTCTTTCTGGCACTCCAGGAAAGAGCTGACCTATTTGAGAAGACCCATGAATAAATCTCTCATCAACACCCTCCGCCACCATGGCTGCCACTGTGTTTTCTCTCGGATCCTATCCTAAGGTCCTTGCCTATCTCTTAGGATTTGTCAAATTAAAGAAATTAAAGAAAGTCAAATTAAGTATTTGGTGTGAGTACTTGCACTGTTAGTCTCACTTCACCATTATCAACTGAGCAAACCCAGGTCCGCTGCCATTCCATGTGGCACCACTGCCAACCTGGTCACTTTGGGCCATACCAGAGCAGCTCTGTCCTATAGAGCCCCTAGGAATTGGGGTGTCCCTCCTTTTCCTGCATTGGAATCCCCAAAAACTACTTCCTTACCCGCACTCTACCAATCAAGCCCATTGAGTTATTCAAAGATACTCGACAAGCCAAGTGTAATTCTAGGTTCTGAGCATGTAACAGTAGGAAACACAGGCAGTCTTTCCCCTCGTGTGACTCACAGTCTAGCCCACTGCAGAGCTTACTTTTAGGGATGTGGGCAGTGACCCTAACCAGAGATGGTCGAGTTCTGGAAATCTATTCTTCTCTATCCTGTAGTTCTTTTTAATTCACTTGGGGTCAAAGGCCTCTTAGAGCATATGAAGAAAATTATGTTCTTGCTCCCTTGAAGTATGAACATGTACACCCACCCCTTCATGCACACACACACACACCCACACACACCATTTTGCAAGTAATTTCTGGGAATCACGGATCCACTGAAGCCCTCTTGTGGATCCTGGGTTAGAACCAACTTCTTTCCACCAGTCCTGTTCAATCCAAGCAAGCCTCTACTCCACTCCCACTATCTTACTTCCTAAGAGGCCATAGAATCAATGACTTAAGACGTTTAGAGATTTCTGAATAATGGTTCAGTTTAACACCCAGCCCTGTGACTGCTGACAGGTGAAAAGGAAAATGACAAACACTAACTCAGGCAGCAAACAGGGAAAGAATCCTTTAGACTTGCCGGAAATGGAAGGTGTATGAAGCAAAGAGTGTTGGAAATAACTGTTATTTCTACCTCATATAAAAAATTGTTTTGAATGTTCAAATAAATTATAACCTCAACAAATTGAGAATTTTCAATTGTACGTTCTACCTGTTAGACTGTAATGAGCAGCTGCCTTTTCAGAGGCTCCAGCCCTGAGCCGAGCCCAAGGACTCTAGTCTCCGAGCTGGGGCATATATCCAAAGTGGTAACTAAAGCACATCCACGGAAGAGAACATTTTCATCACAGGGTACAATTGGGGCTCAAAGTTTCACTCTTCTGTGCTTCAGAAATAATAGTGTCTTTTTGTTCTAGAAAAATGCCTGCTAACTCTACCCAGCTTTGAATCACAGCATCAACTTCTTAAGATTCTATGAATAACTGGACATACACATATTCTTCTTCATTATAACCAGAGTCTCAGCATCAGCTCTCCAGCTGCTGCCCACTTCCGACTCCTTAGCACCTTGGATCTTAGGGGGCAGCTCAAAGCCAGAGAATGAGCCTTGCCGCGGACAGAGCCTGTAAAGGTGTGCTGGCTGCTGGCCGTGGTGCTGAAACAAGGTCCCGTCCTTCAGGGCTCCAGGTCAGCCCTGGCTGCTTTCTCATTTCTGAGCGTTGTCTCCAACACAGGATGACATCGGGTTGCATTTCCTGACAGTATGTGCTTCCCAGAGTTTTTATTTGGAATCCTTATTTGCCCAGTTGTCTTCTAAGTCTCCCCTTTCCAGCCACTCTCCAACAAGAATCTCATGCTCCAGTCATACTGCCTGGCTTGTAATTTCTCCCACACATCAAGCTTCACCATAGTTCTGGTCCTTTGTGCACGCTATTTTTTGAAATCACACTCCCTCCCTCCCTCCTCCCTCCCTCCTCCCTCCCTCCCTTCCTCTCTCTCTCTCCCTCTCTTTCTCTGTTTCTCACACACACACACACACACACACACACACACACACAAACATACCGCACTCCTTCACTTGTCATAACTCCCACTGGTCACCAATTCTTCAAGACTTAGCCTAAGTGTCACCTCCTTTAGGAAGCCTTCCTTGATTACCCAAGAGTTGAATTTCCTTTACCTGAAAAATTTTTATCCTCTGCTACTTCAGATGAAACTAATCAGCCCCAACCCTACATCCCTGCAGTGCACTGTACATCCCTCTGTCATTGCCTTCCACCTTCAACTGTCATTTGCTTTTTCCACACCTGCCTTCTCTGCTGGACTCTGACTGTCTTGAAGGCATGAACCCTGTTGATAGTGCTCCCTGTCCCCAGTACAAGGGCAGTGCCTGCCACATAGCAAGTACTTTACTTCAGGAAAGTGTGGGATGGCTCTACGTCTTCCCTGGGATTACAGGAACTGAGTTCTGGGTGCACTTTTACCAATGTCACACATTATTTGTAAGGAGCCTAGACAAGAGGGAAAGAACAATAAAGAAACTTCATCCGTCAAAGTATAAAGAAGATGAAGTATTTGAGGGAAGGGTGTAGAAATGAGAAATTTTATTTATTTACTGAAAGTTTGGCCTAGAAATGGGAATTGGATTCTCAGGTAAGGTAGAAAATGAAAGGCACTCAGAGAAAAAAAATCCAAGATGTTTACAATTATGGGGGAATGCCTATTCCTGCCTTCTTATTCCCAGGTAGAGGAACTGCCACTAAACACACTTGCCCTCTTGACCAGCCTCAGCTCCACCCCATGGAGGCACAGCAAACAACCAGCCTGGTAGCAGCATCCATGTTCCACTGTTTCTCAATTAAGTAGAGACAATTTATGAGATATCTTGAATATGGGGGATTGACTTCTTTTCTCCTTCCTCTTGCACCCAGACCAGGGAGAGATGGTGACCCAGTCTGCAGACTTGAGCTTTTTCTCTCAGTCTAGTTGTTCCAAGGTCTAAACTGGAGGTAGGAATTAGCAAGCCATCTTGACTCTACCAAGCTATGATCCTCTAAACTGGCAATTTTAGGTGATATTTTGATGCTCCCTGTGCCAACTCTGCCATTTCTCTTTTAGTTCTGAACTCAGCTGAGAGAGAGAGGTACTTTTTATCAGTGATCCTCTCAAAAACCCCATGAAGCATCCAGTAGTTCAGTCATGCGTTCCATGAACATTTATCAAGCACCTCTGTGCCCAGAACAGCGTTATGTCCAGAACTGAGAAAATAAGAATAAGATGCAATATGGTTTTTTCCCCCGAGGAACTCACCGACCAGTGAGAGACATAATGAAATGTAAATTACTGAAATACAACATGCAAGTGTTATAATTCAGGATGCTCAAAGTGCTGGAGGACATGGAGCTAAGACGGATTGATTCTGCCTGGAGGAGTAGGGGGTGGCTTTGACAGAGAGGGAGACATTTGTGTCAGGTCTTAAAGAATAACTAGGGACTTTCCATAAAATAAAAGAGTGGCACTATTCCAAAAAGTGCAAAAGTTCATAAGTTTGAAAGCACACAGCATTTTTAAAGGCATAACCAATATTTTGCACAACTTCCTGGAATGCAGGGGAAGAAAGAAATGGTTAGAGATACACATGGAGAGCAGGTTGGCCTCGGATAAGGAGAGTCTTAAATGTCCAGAATTTATCCTAGCACCTGCATGCAAAATGTGCAGATCCCAGGGGCCAGGAAGACTCTGCAATTTATAAAGACGCCACCTTCTCAGGATCTGACCCATTGCCCCAGCAATCAGCTGCTTGAAGTCTCTCTGGGCTCTTCCTGTCTTATGAAAAAAAGAAAAAGAGAAAGGTTCGACGAGGCTGGAGATCTTCTACAATTATCCGTTTAATAGCGATTTTCTCAGAAATGTTCTCTTGGCGGTGGTGTGATTAATCTTTCTGTAGCCATAATCTAGCATTTCATCAAAGCGAAGATGGAGTAACAAGGGTGGTGTACACTTCCTGGACCACAGGGATGTGCTTAGGATGCTGAACACACCCCCATTAGATTTGGGAAAGATAGCATAGAAATTAGAAAAAAGATAGCCTAATTGGCTAGAGAATATTTTCTCGGAGAGGTTGTCAACTTCTGCAATTAAAACTAAAGTGTTTCCACCTCAAATGACCTGAGAGAGGTATTCTTGGTGTCTCTGTGGGGACACCAAGTCTGGCCCCAGCTTTAGACGCTGGCCTCAAGACAGGGGGAAAAGCAGAGAAGGAATTAATTAAGTGCTGTCCCAGGCGTCTGCTCCCACCACGCCCTCATCCACAGTCTGAAGCAGCCACTGCCAGCTCCCAGCATGAATCGTCAGCTCCAGGTGAAGGCAACCTCCTTCCCTTGCCCCAGTCAGGGAATGAGGGCTGCCTGGGCTCGGCTAAGACTCCCCCTGTCCATCAGTCTCCCGAGACGTCACATCCAGGAAGATGAAGCACACAGTTTGCCCATGTCAGGGCCAGTGGCTGGGGAAGGGCAGGAAACAAAATCCCAGGCCCAGCCTTGGGGGATTAAGGACAGGGACAAAGACCAAGTTCTTACTCTCGGTCTGGAAGACGCCTCCTTAGGAAGAGGAGGAAAGAGACGGAGCAGAAGACAGAGCTCTTGCCCTTAGGGGACTCATTGTTTAGGCAGTGAGAAGGGTTCACAGAAGAAACCATTAGAGGACCATGCCGCCCCATTGCAATGCAGTGGGATAATAAGCCACCAGTGTGCAGCAGTGTCCAGGTCCCTCTCCGGGCCTTCTGTGCCCCGCAGGAAAACTCAGCTTCTCCCTGAGATTCCTCAAGTCAGAAACGATCTCTCCCTTCTCTGTGCTCCTGCAGACCTGTGTTGAGGCTGTCCTCATGGCCTGACTCGATTATGGGTCAGCCTCTTTTATAAGACAGGCAATTTCCTGAAGGAGCAATGAGTTCCTTGAAGTCATTATTATATTAAGTCTTGTGCCTGGCACACAGTAGGTGCTTTATAAGGAGCATTAAGACTGCAGAATATTACATGACATGTTTGATCCTTGGGTCAGACCCAGTCGATAGCTAAAGCAACAAGGGCTCCAACCCTTTCTCCTTGGCTGAGCCTGAAGCCCAAGATCACTTTCCATAGTTACTTATGAAGATACCCCTTCAACTATCTTGATGGGTCAGAGAACTGAGCACCCCAAAAATATCAGTGATATTACCCATGACTCAAGAAAGCCTCTTCCCTGGCAGGGAGGACATTCCCGTCTCAAATGACGTAAGCCTTCTGTGGCAGCAAGATCCATTTGAATTGAACCAATGCATTGGGGAAGTCACCACCCTCTGGATGTCCTTTCCCTGAGTGTGCACTGAGCACATACTATGTACCATGTGCTCTGCGGGGTGCCAAAGGAGGTGCAGAAATGCAGGAGATATGCCTTACAGTGCTCGCCTTCCAGCGCTGGAGGGAAGATACGTGTGACTAGCACAATGCGAGGAAACAGAGGCAAAGACCCGACAGGTGTATCCAAAGCACTAGGAGCGGCAGTGGAGGCTGCGTTGGCATGGAGGGCTTGCTTAGGAACAGGACCCTTTATTCTGGCGCTCTCAGAATTTTGTTGACAGGAGGAGCTGCGGAACTGTTTGTGCTGACCCGTGTGCTTCCTGGAGCACTCAGCACATTGCTTGGCCCATGTATGTTTGAGATATAGGTTTTTTTATTCCTAATCAGCTCCAGTATCAACGTCAATTTGCTTTCCAAATGTTCTCTTATGTGACACGCACAGCAGGAAAGGCTGGCAAGCAGGAGATGGAGTTTCTAGTCCCAGACACTTGCTGTGTGGCCTTAGACAACTGAGGTTTCCTCTCTGAACCTCAGCATTCTCACCTGTAAAACACCTGAGCCGTGGAGGTGCCAGGGAAACCAAGTGAGATGAAGATGGTGAGAGCACTTCGCAAACTGGAAATTCCGGTGAGCAGACCTGCTCTCCCACTGACTGCCGTGAGGTCAAGGTCGGGCTTGAGGAAGTTCTCCCCACCCTGGGCACCACGGCCCAAGATTGACAGCACGTCGTCACAGGCTCTGCCGAGGGGAAGAATGTCCCTTGGTCCCAGGGTTGACTGGACCAAGAGCGTTCCCTCCAATGAGCACAGAAAGTTTTTCATCTAAGAAGGAAAGAACCGCAGCAGATTTGCCTGGGATAACGAGTCAGTGGGAGTTGTTAAATGCCAATGAAGGCAGTTGTTTGTTGACTTTTGTTATCTACTTTTCATTTCAAGAAACAGAAACTGGATATGCTCAGTAGGAAGATATTTTTAAATATTCAGATTGAGCAGTGGCATTTGAATGAAAACTTTCTCTTGGAACCTTTACCAACTCTACTTTGTGCCAAAAGATATTCTTGATTTTTTTTTCTTAGCTATTTTTGTTCTTTAGCTTCCTGATTGATTTGGGTACCCACAAAGCGTGTGAGCTAGTCCTCGGGGCACCAAGAAAACCACAGTGCACACTTGCTGACCTGAGGCCTGGGGTCTCATCATCATTGTCATCATTGTCATCATCGCCACCAGGACTCACCACCTACTAAGGACCTCCTCCGGGCCAGGCATTGTGACAAGTGCTTTATATACATATTATCTCTAATTCCTTCAAAATCCCTGCAAGGCGAAGTTGGGTTCTCCACTTTTCAGATGAGCATCTTGAGGCTTTGCCTATTTAACTAACTTGCTCAGGGCTACAGAGCTCCTGAGTGGTAACATTACATTCGAACCACTGCCTCCCTGTGCCAGGCACACTGCAGATGGTGCTGGCCTGCTTCACAGCGGCCACGCTTATCGTGGGTGAGCTCCACGCCCCCCACCCCTCCTTCTGACTCCTCTCAGAGATCCCCAGCCTTCCCTTCTGATCTGAGGGCCACCCTTCCCCAGGTCTCAGCCCTGTGGCTGCCTCAGCTCCGGAAGGGATGCAGGCCGGGGACACACCCAACTGGAGCATGTAAGATTCTATGAGAGTTCAGCTAAGACTTCTGGGTGGACCAAAAACAATGTCCTTTTGCCCAGATATTTCAAGGTGAGAGGAAACAAAGTCTGATGTTCTTGCTACCAATAAAGCCTCAGGCTGAAAACAGCTCAGGAGATTGCAGAGCTGGGAGACGGCGAGGAGCCCTCAAAGCAGTTGCACCTAAAGCCATACCTGGTGGTGCT
Organism: Avahi laniger; assembly: GCA_963575035.1. Lineage (NCBI taxonomy): Eukaryota > Metazoa > Chordata > Mammalia > Primates > Indriidae > Avahi > Avahi laniger. The sequence continues at coordinate 2,340 of CAUYSK010095463.1, read as the reverse complement.
GCTATTGGGGTCTCAGGCCTCGGCTTCCAGCTCTGCTGTTCCTCATAGTGTCAATCCAGAGATGCTTATTCACCACACCCTTGTCTGGACAGAGGGTCCCAGGAGATGCCACAGTTGTCGAGGTCATCTGGCCCTGTCTGTGTGACCCTAAGCAGTGTGTTGCCCTCTCTGGGCCTCAGTCTATCTCTGGACAAGGAGGGACACAGATCCGATGACCTCCCACTCCCTAAGATCATTTGTCCTACAGGCAGACGAGGGATGGCCCAGCCTGCCCCTAGTCTGTTCGTGGTGAGAACAGCAGTTTCCAGAGAGAAGCCATTTGCCCAGGACCCGGCAGCAGGAGCAATAAAGAAGTCCCTCAGCTTCCATATTCTAATTAAATCAGCGCAGATTTAATTTGGATGTAATTTTTAAAACATGATCCATAAAAATATCCACAAGCACCATTCTACTGGGCCTCCTGGAGGAAAGACGGCCTCAGAGGCCAACAAAAGGCCTGATTGGCGCTTTAATCAATAAGCATCTGCCGAGAGACAATGGAAGGCTCGAGGAAACCCCTGCACGCTCAGTAGGGCGCGCCTGTGAAACCGCGCATGTGAAGGGCACCAGGACAAGGCAGAGGCAAGGACACATGGCACTGCCTTCCCCGGCACTTCAGGGCAAATGAGGGAAAGAGACATCGGTGCAACACCCTGCAGTGGACAAGGACAATTCAAGGAGGCCAGAGGTCAACGGGCTGCCCAGGAGTCACAGCAGCCAGAGCCCTGAGTCTGTGCCTGTTCAGCAACACTAGCTGGAGAGACTTTTAATCCAGCTGAGCCTCAATTTTCTTGTCTCCAAAATGGGAATGCTGATATTTGCCCTGTGCCACTCACAGAGGGACTCAGGAGATGACCCTGGGAGGAAAGACCTTGGAGACGGTAAAGCCCAGCTCAGTGCTAGATGGCGTCACGCCGCCATCAGCTCCTTATTGCTGGGTCTCATTTTGAAGGAGGCTTCACAGTTTCTACCCAACATTTGTCCCAGAAGTAGCATGAGGCAGTGGTTCAGTCTCAGCCTTGAGCAGAGACTGCCTGGGTGAAGGCCCGGCTCCGCCACTTACCGGTAGAGGGCCCTGGACAAGGTACTTACCTTCCCTTGGCCCAGGCTCCCTCATCTGTAGAATGGAGATGGTGGAAGTGACATCTCCCTCCTAGGCTGTCGGGAGGATTCCTACATGTAAAGCGCCTGGTGTTTGCTGTGACGGTTGTGCCTCCTCTCTGGCACTGCCCCGATTGAGGCCGGCTGCACCCATGGGTGTCCATCTGAACAGTGAGAACGCCCTGCTCCCCCGGCCCCCAGGCCCTCCCTGCCAGCTGCCAAAGGGCCGCTTTCAAAGCCTTCCACTGCTTGCCTGGCTCCTTAGCGTGTGTCCACCGTGTGGTACTTGCACACTTGCACGATCTGCCGCCAACACGCATCTCCAGCTTCAAACCTTCCCTGTCCACTGTGCTCCCCGGCTGCTCTGATGCAGCCCCCTGCTCCCCAGAGTCTACACCTACCTGTCACAGCTCCATGCCTCCACCTGTACCCCACACCTGTCTCGGCTCCATGCCTCCACCTGCACCCCACACCTGTCTCGGCTCCATGCCTCCACCTGCACCCCACACCTGTCTCGGTGCCATGCCTCCACCTGCACCCCACACCTGTCTCGGCTCCATGCCTTCACCTGCACCCCACAGCTGTCTCGGCTCCATGCCTTCACCTGCACCCCACACCTGTCTCGGCTCCATGCCTCCACCTGCACCCCACACCTGTCACAGCTCCATGCCTCCACCTGCACCCCACACCTGTCTCGGCTCCATGCCTCCACCTGCACCCCACACCTGTCTCGGCTCCATGCCTTCACCTGCACCCCACACCTGTCTCGGCTCCACGCCTCCACCCGCACCCCACACCTGTCTCGGCTCCATGCCTCCACCTGCACCCCACACCCGTCACGGCTCCACTCCTCCACCTGCACCCCACACCCGTCACGGCTCCATGCCTCCGCCTGCACCCCACACCTGTCTCGACTCCATGCCTCCACCTGCACCCCACACCTGTCACGGCTCCACTCCTCCACCTGCACCGCACACCTGTCATAACTCCATGCCTTCACCTGCACCCCACACCCGTCACGGCTCCACGTCTCCGCCTGCACCGCACACCCGTCACGGCTCCACGCCTCCACCTGCACCGCACACCTGTCAGAACTCCATGCATTCGCCTGCACCCCACACCCGTCACGGCTCCACGCCTCCGCCTGCACCCCACACCCGTCACGGCTCCACGCCTCCGCCTGCACCCCACACCCGTCAC
>CAUYSK010095461.1:0-18096 GCA_963575035.1 Avahi laniger | reverse complement strand
AGCCTTCACCAGTATATAAGCCTGTGCTTGTCTTGCTTCGGAGTCTTCGCCATTTGTATTTCCTATAGTCTGCCCCATTAAAACGCTGTTGGAAGAACTCCGAGTGTTGCGTCCTTCTTGCTGGTCAGGACGGCGTGACAGTCCATGCTACTGAAATATCTTAACTGTTATTATGAAGAATGTTTCTTTTTTTAGGTTTTACATATGTTTTTAATAAACTGTAGCATTTTCTCAGCAAAGGTTTTGCATCTTTTTTGTTAGATTTATTCTGAGGTATTATATAATTTCTGGTTACTACTGTAATTATTTTAAAAATTATAGATTTAGTTTTTAACTTGTTCATAAAATACAATTTTTGGTGTGTCAATCTGATAGCCAACTACTTTGCTGAACAATCTTATTATTGCTGTTAAATTTGTAATCTTTGAGTTTTCTTCATATATAGTCATATCATCTGTGAATAATGCCTATTGTGTGTTTTGCTTTCTAATCTTTACATTTTTTATTTCTTCTTCTTATCTATATTGACCATGACCTCTAGAATACTGAATAGAAGTGATAAATGTTTTAAAATATTTCATCCAAAATTTGGCTATGGGGTTTCGAAGTTGTTTCCATCTATACTTTCATCCTGTCATTGATGAGATGATGCATAGGGTTCTACGTTAATGTGTATTTTGATAATTGTACTTTCCCTTTCTGTATAAGTGTATATTATATGCATTATGATGTTTTCTTCTACTTTTGTTGAAATTTTTTACCTCATCTTAAAAAAAACTATATAAATTACTCTTTTAACATTAAGGAATCTGTGATTTAAAGATAATGACTATCTCCCTCAGTAGAATTAGGGAAAAAAACAAAAAACACTGCTTAAGATTGTCTTTCAAATCAAAGTCTTGAATTTTTTATATTTATTTATGTATGTATGTTTGCATGTATGTAGCCCCAGCTAGAGTGCAGTGACATTATCATAGCTCACAGCAACCTCAAACTCTCGGGCTCAAACAATCCTCTTGCTTCAGCTTCCAGAGTAGCTGGGACTACAGCGACAGGCCACAACACCCAGCTAATTTTTTCTATTTTGAGTCAGATATGGTCTCAGATTTTTTAAGAGCAAAAGATTGCATGAAAGTATTTGTTTTTTGATTCATCTAATGTCACATTCAAATAATGCCATTAATTTATTTCTATAAAACAGAGGATCTGAAAATTATTTTCTTAAATTTTATATAGAAAACATTAGAAATCGTAAAAGGTACCAGTTTAAGTATTTCTAAATTTCTGTTCTTCAGGAAATCAATACCAAATACGTTGTTAAGCTTTGAAATACACACACACACACACACATTTGTATATTGAACTGGTAATAAGTCCTTAATACTTTCATTTATATTACCTGTGATTTGGGTATGTTGCTATTTCTATTAAGTTCTTGAAATTATAATAACTTATTCAAATATTATTAGATTAAATGGAAATAGTGTCTTCCCAAAAATTCTATTGAGGATTCTGTTAATAATAAAATTTTCATGTTGTTTAAAATGAAATCTTTGCTTTATTTAATTAGTTTTTGAGGGTTTAAAGTCATATATACTATAAAAAATGTACATTAAAAATATTACCCACAATACAACATCTGTCATTTTGTAGATTTGACCATTACGTGCCCAAATACTTTACCCTTTTTAAGGATTTTGAGCAATCTAGTGGAAGTAATTTAAAGGTTAAAATCATGGCTAAAACCAATTATCATAAATATCAGCCAAGAAACTGAAAATGACATTTTCACTGCGGGACTCAACAGAATTTGACAGGGACTTTTTGCTTCTGTTTTATTGCCGTGATTAGAAGTGCAGCTGTTTATCAGAAGGAAGATTTTACAGTTTGGGCCAACAAGGCTGTTTGTAATACCAATTAAATAATTTTAGGCTACAACATTTTTAAAGTACAACGCTCAAAATGACATACTGGTGGAATGCTTATAATATACACTGAGCCAATATGAGTTCATTTTTCTTACGAACATAATATATTCGTAGAAAATACCAGATTCTTAGTCTCCAATTTTACTTATGCTTTAAGTAAATCCGATGTTTGTATACTTAATTATAATACTGATTTTGTGAAACCAGCCCTCACTTATTATGGTAGTTTTTCTAAAGACAAGCAAACCAAACCTAGCCAAATGAAATACATAACTGAGGTTAAACTATCTTTTATTCTCGTGTGCTGTGAATGTGTTGGCACAGCATCCTAAAGTGAAGGTGACATCTGGCATGTTGAATTATTGTTAAGAGTGTGCTGGTGAAAACCCAAACGTGCAATCTGAATGGTTTATCAGTGGAGCTTGTTATGATTGTGCAGCCAAAGTTTTGTCTTTTAAAATCTCCCCTTGAGAACTTTGTTTTTCTTCCATTTTCCTCAGCATTCAGCATTAACTCAAACCATATCTTTCCTGGGAATAAGGAGGGCATCTTACCCTCCCAAGAAGAGGTTATTATTCTTCTCTCCCTCCTATTATTCCTTAAGTTCTTATTAAACATGGTGTTACAGTTGTTTATTTTTTTTCTTCAAGGGCAGTAGTAGCTTCTTATTTATCATTTTATCATCAGGGAGTGGAGGATATTTAGAAGGCCCATCTGTTTATTTAGCTTTTTTGGGGTGTGATTCTTAAATGGACTTTTCAGTATGACAGAAATTTTAAGAATTGACACTTAAAGGAATACTGAGTATTTTTGGTTAGGATTTTAAATGGTGTAAATGCACTCAGTTAAGTAATATTAAAAGGATTATGAATTATTCATTGCAATTTCTAACTGTTTTAGCCGGGATTTCTTACTGCTTTCTTCATATGTAATAGAATTTGGCTCAGTTTTATTTTAGAAAATAACTGACATACTTGATTTTCCCAAAATCTAACAATCTCGCTTCCTTCAAAGATATAATAGCAGATTATTCTCTTGAGGAGTTTTGTTACTAAGACTTAATTTAAGTGTTTTATTAAAACAAAACAATCCTTTCTAATTTGTTATTTTTTATTGTTTTCTGTGTGTGAGTTATATGCAACGTGATCCACATTTTTAGAATTAAATTGTCAAGATTAATTATAACAATAAGAACATCAACAAGTAAGATTTTCACAAACCAACTGCAGGGTTTTGCTTGACAAGCCTCCAGGCTCAAAACTAGCATGAGTTGAATACAACTCACATGGTGGTTAATGTGTTAAATCTGAATCGTCTTATTCTCAGAAGACAAATTTATCATTTCTATGATTTTCAACATTTTTTCTCACAATACTCTAAATAGGGTTATAATATACTTCTTCCCTGCTTAAAAGAGACCTTAAATAGTAACCAATTGTGTCTCTTTTGCTTACTGTTACATCCCCAGTGGATGAAATAGTCCCTGGCCTATAGTGGGTGCTCATTCAATAATTTGTTAGATGAGTGAAGAAAGGCCAGCTCCCTCAGGGCGGCATACATGGCTCTTTGTAGTCTGATTTTGGTTTACTTTTCAATCTTCTTCATCTCTGCCACCTCTTTTCAGTACTTCCAGGTGTTTTTCTAATATTCTGTTCCTTCTACCTGAAATGACATTCTTAGTGACTGACTCTCTCTCCCCTCAGATAGATACCTTAGCACATAGCTCATACCTTTCTTATAGAAACTAAAATGACATATTTTTTAACATGCTTTTTTCTTCCTTTAAACTACAAACTCATCCATATTAAGGATCATTATAGTTTTTTTATGAAAGTATGTATTTACATTAACAGAAATCTTCAGTATAATATTCATGCAATAGGTCATCAGTAAATGATTGTTAAATTGATTAGAATGTTATAAACTTCCATATATGTAACAGGTTTTGTTTATTAGTATGTTCTTTTGATGCTTTATTTATTCCTTGAACTGCAACCTTTAAGAACAAAGAAATAAATTTCTTACTGAAAGTTGCCTAGAGGTTTTTTGCTGAATTGCTATATATTTCAATTAAATTCAGTTTATTATTTCTGTAGAGATTATTACATATGCAGTATATATCTTTTTAAGACTTCCCTGTTTCTCTTAATTGTAATTCTTTTTGTAAGTAGATAGCATAAAATCATTCAATAAAAATTTATTTAGTAGTCTGTGATGTTCCTGGGAGTTGATTAAGTACTGGGGTAATACAAAAAGTAATAAAACAGATTCTCTGGGTTTTCCAGTGATTTCCATATAAAGAAATCATGTCAATATTAGTGATTAAAGGTCATGATGATAATATATAAAGAGGGTTGTATGAATGTCTAGCTCTTGAGAAAAATGGGAGCTCCTTAAATCTTTTGAAATATGGTCAAGTATAAAGAAGTAAATATAATAATTGTTTAGAGAATTGAAGAGAACTAGAGATTACTTTTGAGCTTGAACTTGAATGATAATGAAGAATTTCTCAGGGTTGGGAAACGTGTTTTTGATCATCCAAAGGCACAAAGGAATATTCAGAGAATAGTGTACATAATGGTGGTTGTGGGAGATAATAAGGGCTCAAATTTTGAAGGGTCCTGGGTTCTGCAAACTCTGTGTGTTGAAGGATCTTCTATACCTTATACCATGAGCAATTGAAATTGGCAGTGAGATGTCTTTGAAAACATTTAAGCTGGAATATGGCATGATCAGATTTGTGATTTAGAAATAGTAGACTCTATTTCTTGTTATAAGTCTAGAAATATTGGAAATTTCAGCATTCCTTCACAGCACTATTTTAGTAAGCCTCATATAAAAATGAAAAGACATATGACAGAAATGGTAGTAGCTGAATTTAATTTATTTCAGCACATTTAAGTACCAACTCTGTATATGGTTTATACTATATGATTTATAAACATTATGTAACTAAAGATTGTGAATCTGAAATTATGCTGTGTGACTTCAAATCCTAGCTCCAGCATTTATAGCTGTGTGAATTTAAACAAGCCTTTTCAAGTCTCAGTTTCCTCATCTATGAAATAGTCTGGTATGGTTATTAGAAGTAATTAGGGTAATTCATGTAAAAGACTTGCCCTATGCTTAACCCATGGAAAACACTCCATAATTTTGCTATTTTTACTATAAAGATTTTTACTAATCTTTGTAAGTTCTTTTTATGATAGTGTTACTAACTTTATTTTGCAGATGAGGAAACAGAATTCAGAGATTTTAAGTTTGTTTAAAGTTATGTTGCAAATAGTGGCAAAGCCAATATTTTAACCCGGGCCTCTGACCCCAAGCCCAATGTCCTGAAAAATGTGCTATACTGCTCTTCAAAGACTAAGTAATAAGTAGAAATTGATGAAGAAAATATCTCTTGTACTCTCAGATGTTTGATTGACCTGCCTAAGAGTTTCTAGGCCTAAGAGATATTACTCTAATCTTTTATGTCTTTTGTTCAAATGAAAGCTTAAGTAGATATAATAGATTTGTGTATTACATTTTATATTATTTTTGAAAAACAGCTTTATTGAGGTATAACTGGCATATAATAAAATGTATATACATTCATGAGCCACATAATAACATCTGGATCAATAACAGACCATATGTATGATAGTGGTCCCATAAAGTTGTAATGGAGCTGAAAAACTATTACCTATGACGTCATGACAATCATCACTTTGAAGTGCAGTGCATTACTGAAGTGTTTACACTGATGCTGGTGTAAACAAACTTACTGTGATCAGCCTTGTAAATATAGCACATACAATTTTGTATAATACATAATATTTGATAAATGGTGATGCCACTGGTGTATGTATTTACTGTACTGTAAGTTTTATTGTTATTTTAGAGTGTATTCCTTCTGTTTATAAAAAGAAAAGTTAACTATTAATATTTAATTGCCTGGGCAAGTCCTTCAGGAGGTCTTCCAGAAGAAGACATTGTTAGCCTAGGAGATGAGAGCTCCAAGCTTGTTGTTGCCCCTGAAGACCTTACAGTGGGACAAGATGTGGAGGTGGAAACAGTGACGTTGATCATCCTGACCCTATGGAGGCCTAGGCTAATGTGTGTGTGCGTGTCTTAGTTTTTAACAAAAGGTTTAAAAATTTTTTAAATAAAATTAAAAAATGTTAAAATAGAAAAAAGCTCATAGTATAAGGATATAAGGAAGGAAAATGTTTTTGTACAGCTGTGCAGTGTTTGTATTTTAAACTTAGTGTTATTACAAAAGAGGAAAAAAGTTTAAAAATATAAAGTAAAAGTTACAGGTTAAGTTTAATTTATTATTGAAGAAAAAATTATTTTTATAAATTTAGTGTAACCTAAATGTACAGTGTTTATAAAGTCAACAATAGTGTACAGTAATATAGGCCTTCACGTTCACTCACTACTCACTGACGTACCCAGAGCAACTTCCAGTCCTGCATACTCCATTCATGCTGAGTGCCTTTTAAAGATGTATCATTTTTATTTGTACCATATTTTCTTGTACCTTGTCTATGTTTAGAAATGTTTAGATACACAAATACTTACCACTGTGTTAAAATCGCATACAGTATTTAGTACAGTAACATGCTGTACAGATTTGTAGCCTCGGGGCAAGAGGCTATACCATATAGCCTATGTGTGCAGTTGGCTATACCATCTAGGTTTGTGTAAGTACACTCTATGATGTTTGCACAATGACAAAATTGCATAATGATTTCTCAGAACATATCCCCATTGTTAAGTGACACATGACTGTATTTAAAGTAAAAATTTGGTAAGTTTGGCATGTGAAATCACATTACAGTCTAGACTGTGTATGTAACTATCACTTCCAAAGAGTACTTTGTGCCTCCCTGCAATTCCTCCTCTCCCTCCTCTTCCCCACCATCACTATCACAAGCATCAACTAATCTTTCTAGCACTATAGATTAGTTTGTATATTCTAGATTTTTATATAAATGGGACCATGTAGGTATGTAATTTTTTGATCTGACTTCTTTCATTCAACATGATTATTTTGAGACTCATGAATTTTGTTATTTGTTTCAATAATTCATTTTTTTTAATGACATATAGTATTCCATTGTATGAATATACCACATTTTGTTTATCCATTCTTCTGTTGATGGACATTTGAGTCTTTTTCCTGTCTCAGGCTATTAGAATAAAGCTGCTGTGAACATTTATGCACAGATTTTTGTATGCACATATGCTTTTTCTCCGGGGTAAAACCTAGAATGGGTATGGCTGGATGATACGGTAGTGTAGGTCTGTGTAACTTTTTAAAAATTGCCAAAGTGATTGTTCTATTTTATACATATACCAACTGTGTGAATTCCAGTTCTTCTACATCCTTACCAATACTTGCAATTTTTAAAAAATATTAAAATTTTAAAAATTTTGCAAGTTTTAAAAATGTTAGCCACTTTAATAGGTGTATAATTATGGTTTTCATTTTCACTTCCCTAATGGCTAATGATGTTGAGCATCTTTTTGTATGCTTTCTGTATATCTTCTTTGGTGAAATGAGTATTAAATTGTTTGTTTTCTTATTATCATGTTTATAGAATTCTTTATATATTCTTCATACAAGTACTTTATCAGATATATGCTTCAAAAAGATTTTTTTTTCCATTCTGTGGCTTCTCTTTTCATTTTCTTAACAATGTCTTAAAGATCACAGGTTTTTTACTTTGCTTAAGTCCAATTTATCAATTTGTTATAGATTTTATTGTATTTAAGAAATCTTAACCTAACTCAAGTACATGAATAATTTCTCCTGTTTTCTTCTGTGAGTTTTGTAGTCTCAGGTTTTACATTTAGGTCAATGATACATTTTGAGTTAATTTTTGTATGTGACACAAGGTGTGGATTCAAGTTCATCTTTTTATATGTGGATATCCATTTGTTCTAGCATCATTTATTAAAGAAAACACTGACCTTTGTCATCCACATTGGCTTTTAGCCTTTGTCAAAAAACAGTTGTCTTGATATGCATGGGTTTATTTCTGGATTCTCTATTCTGTTCCTTGATTTATTTGTTTATTTTTATGCAAATACTATGCTGTTTTGATTTCTCTAGTTTTTAAATAATCTTTGAAATTAGATAGTTTTACCTCTCTAACATTATTCTTATTTCAAAGTTGTTTGTTTTGTCTAGGCCCTATGTGTTTCCATATGAATTCTAGAATCAGCTTGTCAATTTCCATAGACAAGTCTGCTGGAATTTTTATTGGAATTGCATTAAATCTATAGATCAGTTTGGAAAAAATTGATATCTTAAGATTTTTTTCATTTCTTTTAGCAAAATTGTATAGTTTTCAGTATACAGGTCTTTCCCATCTCTTTTCAGATTTATCCCTGAGTAATTCATAATATAATGCTATTTTAATTGATTTTTTAAATATTTTACCTTCAGATATTTCATTGCTAATATATAGAAATATAATTTAGGTGTTTATCTTGTATCTTTTAACCTTCCTAAATTCACTCAGTATTTAGTACAGTAACATGCTGTACAGGTACCAGTATATAGAAGCTTTTTTGCAGATTCCATCAGAATTTTTACATAGACAATCAGATCATGTCTAAATAAATTAGAACACCATCATGATATTTGTAAATAAATATGAACTCAAAAATACCTACTCAAAAATACTTAATTTTGTTTTCTTATATTATTAATTTAATGTTGTTTTGTACCTAGGGATTGTGTACTAAGATGCAGGTATGGTCTCATTATATTTTTAAAATTTAGTGGGTGGTAATTTCAAATACATTAGAATTATTCAGTATTTATGTGGTGTTCTCAACTGCACACACTTTAGTTTAAATATAGAACACATTGAAAAATTATAAATTGGGGTTTTTTAAAAAAAAAAACAAGGAAATAAATGTTTGCTTTTAATGTTTTGTGTGGGTCCTTCCCATTATTACCATTTTTAATGGGTCATGCCTTTTCTAGATTGGACAGTTGGCTTTTAAAGGAATGAAGAGACTCAATAGAATCCAGTCAATAGTGTTTGAGACTGCCTACAACACCAATGAGAACATGCTGATTTGCGCCCCTACTGGAGCTGGAAAGACCAACATTGCAATGCTTACAGTCTTGCATGAAATTCGCCAACATTTTCAACAAGGTGTTATCAAAAAGAATGAATTTAAGGTAGGAAAATAATAAACCAGACAACAGCTTTTCAAGTTGTAAAAATCAAAATAAGTTTGCAGTTGTAAATGTTATTTGAAATCTGGAAATTCTTAAGGCTGTTGTACTTGAAGTCAGGTAAAGAATGTTGCTTGATTTACTTAATTACTATTAAGGCAGTCTCTATTTGTGTTATGAAAATCCTATTACCCCTGTAAAAAGCTACAAAAATACATTTAGCTCTGAAACAGAACCAATTTTCAAAGTGATAAGGCTGTGTAAACAAACAAATTCCATTGTCCTTTAAACAGCTGCACATTTATCCAACAAAGATAAGTACTTTTCATATTAATATATCACTATTAAGATTTTTCACTGGAAGTAGCTAGAATCGTATTTCACAATAAATTGTGACTTGTATTGGCTACTGTGAAACAAATGACATTGTTGTTTTTGCTCATTTATCAAACTAGTATTCCTTTGGTACAGATTGTATATGTTGCTCCAATGAAAGCCTTGGCAGCTGAAATGACAAATTACTTCAGCAAACGTCTAGAGCCACTGGGCATCGTTGTGAAAGAATTGACTGGTGATATGCAGTTGTCAAAGAGTGAAATTTTACGAACACAGGTATGTTGTTTACCTAGATTTTTTGTGTAATGCCATTCTTTTTTTCAAGTAATTGTGAAAATTATTAAACAACTCTATTTTAAGTAATTATAATACATTATACAAACATAATGTATAACATAATGAACTTCTTTTGTTTGTAACAACATCTTAACCTCTGTATTACAAAAGAGGTTTTGCTGGTGCTTTGTTCTATAATATCCTTTCTAACTTATGTGATTATTACTGTAGCTTGAATATTGTTAGGTTCCAAGTCAATTGACAATAATGCTGTTCTTTTAAAATAGTAGGGAATAAGGATATGGATGAGACCACAGTTAAATTTTAAGAAGAGGGAAATATACAGATCCTAAAATGATCCTGCTAGTATTCTTTGCCATTTTTAATCTACTTTTCTGCCTGATTATTATTTCATTTGGCTACTTTATTTTTAACTCTATAATTTCTATTTTTTTATGGTGCATATTCCTCATCCATTCGTTAGTGACATTTTCTTTCCATTCTTAAAAGAGTTCTCTTACCATATTTATAATGGCTACTTTAAAGTCGTTGGTAAATCCAACATGTGGTCTCCTCGTAGTCAGGTTCATTGACTGCCTTCTTTTCTGCAAATGGATCACACCACCCTGTTGCATGTAAATTTGGTTGAAAATGGTAAGTTTTAGAAATTCTGAATTCTATTTTATTCTTCTGAAAATTATTTACTTTGTCTTTGTTTTTATTTCAGTAGATTTAGGGGTACAAGTGGAATTTTGTTATTAATACATGGATATATTGTATAGTGGTAAAGTCTGGGCTTTTAGTGTACCCATCACCCAAACAGTATACGTTGTAACTAATAGGTAATTTTTTTTATCTCTCATCCCCCTTCTACCCTCTTCCTTTTTGAGTCTCCAATGTCTGTTGTTTTTGTTTTAATAAGAACTTAGTTGCTTGATGTTGAATTTCAAACTTTGTCTTCCCTGTGTTATGTGTTTCCCGAATACTCTTCTTACTGCTTATCAGTGCTGCCTTTTTAGCTAGGCCCTCATATGTCTTCCCTGTGCCTGTGTAATTTGTAATTTGGTGTTTCATCAAGGATTTGGGCAGAGATTAGGGATCACTTTTTCTAAGGATTACACTCTAATTTCCCTCTTGTACTGCTGACTTGGGAATATGTACTCTGACACTTTTAGCCTTTCTGCTTACTGCTTTCATCCGCTAGAGCTGTGCACTGTTGGGAAATCCACTCACTAATGATAAAACCATGAAACTCACATATTTGGTTCTGTATGGCTACTTTTTCAGAGTAGAATTCATTCTGATCTCTGCCTGTTTTTTTGCTTGTTACCCTTGGGTTCTCTCCCATAAATGTATTGTTTAGTTCTCAACCCGGCATTTGGGAGGTTCTCATGTTGCTGGATTTTTCAGTTTAAATTTCAAGCTGCTTTCTTAGCTCTGAATCCCATCTCTGAACTCTGATTTTGGGCACCTCTTGCCAATTAGGCTGTGGTTTTTTCCTCCCCTTTTTGTATAGCCATAGTCATGGTTGTTAGATCATATCCTTGGGTCAACACTCTGCAAACTGGGAATTCTTACCTCTCCAAGTTACAGTTAGATATTAAACTCTCCTCTGGCTTCTTTGTGCTTTGGGATGCTTTCCTGTATCTTAAATAAAATTTTTTTAATTGTACCCAGTATTTTATAGTTATCTGCAGAGACTCATACCACCACTTTGGTCCTCTGCTTTAGTAGAATTTGATTCCCTAATATGTTTATTACTGAATTTATAAGTTTTTTAAAAATCTTTTCTTCTCTTTCACTAGCAGTGAAGGCAGGAAGTATATTGTAAACAAATATAACTCCTCTTTTAAAAGTTATTACATGCCCATGCATTTTTTTATCATTTTTATAGAAACTTTTTCCAAATTTATTTTTCTCAAAAATCAGTAATTATATTCAATATATTAAATGCAAAATGCTCTTCACCTTCATTATTTTAAGCAACGTCTGCCTAGAGACTTTTTAATAATTTCTTAAAGTACCTTTTTAATTAAAAGAACATTCTGAAGTGTTTGATATATGAATAAATTTTTGTTACTCTCTGTGAAATCCGAGTGATTAGATACCATCCAGTCTTTTCCTTGAAACATTCTAAATTTGGTTTTGTTAAAGACCCTAGAGAATTGTCACTTGATAAACAAGAGTAACAATTATATTTATATGTAGTCTCTTTATCAAATTTTGATTTTTTTATATGTTAATAACGTGTATACTTAACACAATGAACTGAATTATGTTCAAAATTTTAAGAATGTACAATAAAGGAAGTTTTATAGATTGGAATACCACAGTACAATGTTATGCACAGTTTCCAAATTTATGGACTCATTAGATTATAGGTTCATGGTTTTGTAGAAGTAGTGTTATATATTGATAGGTTTCAAGGCTAGCTCTCAAGGCTAGCAAAATATATAATTATAGAGATTATTTATCTCAAAACCACATATCAAACTGATAGATAATTTTTTAGTGTGCTTTTTACTTTTATAATGCCTTGTTAGGGGCATACACATTAAGTCAAAAATTGACACAACAAATTCTTTTTATTCAAAATAAAATTTTCCAAAATCAGAACCATTCTAAAGTTACTGAGACTATACATACCTATGATGTATCTTACCCAAAGGAATGAGTTTTGGATACTGGTAGGTACACAGAATTTTAGGAAAGATGAAGAAATGCTTAAGACAGTTTATTCCTCTTTTATTGCTTGTAAGTCTAACCATAAATGATTTTCTGTGAATAGTAAGTTTGTCTTTGACCGTCTTGTCTCACTGTTGCTCCAAATCGAGGGCTCTTCCTTTGTATCATTCTGCTTGAGTCGTTTAGCACACCATTAACAGACTCTTGTTTTGGTCATTCCTGTTACTACAAAATGTGTTTGGGGATACCCAGGATTTCCTGGGATTCTCTCAAGGGGTTCTACAGGTTAAAATTGATTTTCATAATAATATTATGATGTTGTTTTCTTTCACTTTCATTCTCTTACAAGTATACGGTAGATTTTTCCAGAGACTGTGTGTGATGTCATCACTGACAATTAATGGAATAAGTACTTTGTATTCTTGTAAAAATTTCTCACTTTCAATTTATAATTAAAGAAATGTTGGTAGATTTAATTCAACATAACAAAAGTTCTTTGGGATCTCAGTAATTTCAAAGAGTACAAAGGAATCCCAAAGCCAAAAAGTTTTGAGAAACACTGTGATGGGTGTAAGCTCCTTATATGTGACATTGGATTCTCTTCATGGTTTCTCTACATCCAGCCTGGTTTTCATACTTACCTCCCAGCTGCTTCTCAATAGACGATATAGCCAGACCATTTTTGGTTTTTCTAAAATAACATTACTCAAATAACTTTTTCTCAAATGATCATTGCTATTTAGTAAGTTTCCTGGTGCATTTTCTCCTTTTTGTAATATCTTTCTTTATATAATGACATTTTTCAAATCTTGCCCTTTCTTTAAAACTCACTTCAAACCCCCTGAGTACTTTATTTCCTCTTGCCTGAGTCCTATTCATTTATTTTCATAAAATAATACCTAGTGTACAAAGCCTGTGCTTTTAGACCTGATGTAGTCTTAAAAATGTATATCACTCTCAGGTAAAGTTCTGATGCTCTTGTACTGTGTCCAGTTGTGTTACTGATGCTAATGAAAGAATGTTTATGGAAGATAAGGGAGATATCATTTTAATTCAAATTATGAGCCAGTCACTATGCTAAATACATATGTGCATTCTTCCTGAGTCTTCACAAGAACCCTGTTGGGTGGTGTCTCTATTTTACAAGTACAGAAAGTAAAACTCAAAAAAATCTATTTAGATTTATATATTATATTTTCAAAAAGTTTATGAACATCTGTTTTTTCTCCATTTGCCCATTTTTTCACTTGCTGGATATAGTCTATGTCCTTTGTCAATTTTTTTTCGCTCTGTGAAGGCAGGGACCATGGGCTTGGCTTCAGTGATAGTGTCATTGAACCCATTGTCTTGTGCTTGCTCTTGATTCTTTTTCTACTGTAACTCTAATACCAGTGGTGCTAATTTTTATAGACTGAAAACTATATAGTTACTAACCTCTTCACCCTTTCCTTCTACCCATCATTACAGATTCTCACAGATTAAAACTGTGGTGCTGTCACTGCCTTTGAGATTGGGATGGAGCAAAGTAGAGACTAATGCAAAGCATGTGGAAGTGTATATATATTCAACTTTTATTTTTGGAGTTTGAATTTCCTGCTTTCCCTACATTTTTAATTTTTAACTTTAACAGTTTCTAAATTATTACTAATATATACTTTTTGGTACATGAGTTCCCCAATAACCAGCATTAATTAAATTAAACATAACCTTAAATTTTCTGTCGTTTTCCCCCAGCTTTCTCAGTATTGTTAGTTTATCTTTTTTTAATATGAGAAGGCAAATTGATCTCATTTGGAAACTTTCTGTCATGCTCTTCTGATCATATTATTCTCTTGCTCATAAACTTTCATTGGTTCTTTATTGCTTATTAAATTAAGTCCAACTACCTAGCTTGTTAAGAATCTTATATAAATTAGGAATAATACAAGATGTGATCTATTTTGTGGTTCACTAGGGACTCTCAGCTCCAGCATCAGTTATGTTTTTATTGAGGTTTGAATGTAAAATTTCCTTTTACAAGACAGAATTATGTAATTCTAAGAATAACTATCAGGAGAATCATTCAGTGCTGACAACAGATACCTTTCTGGTGTTTAGCTAAAAAGCAATTTTGTGCAACTTTGAAGACTTAAGTAGGTTTGTCATCTATCTTTCCAATCTACATTTCATTATTCTACATATACCTTTAATTTCAAACTTCTCCTCCTAAATGTACACTTGATGAAGAGGTACTGTTTTACAGTATTTACTGTACTTTTCAGTGGTTCTATTGAGCAGTGTTCCTTTGAACCTCAGTGAAAACACTGGTCAGAAATTTTAGAAGAGATTTCTCCTGCCCTAGCAGTAACTCTGTGTCAAAGCAAGGCATTTGCTCTGAGTTCTGAAATTGTTCCCCTTCTTTTATATTTGCTCATCCTTGTAGTGGAAGGGTTTTATCTGTATAGCTTTGGGAGTTAAGATGGTTTATTTCAAGTTTTGTTTTTGTTTATATTTTGGTTGGTGATAGAGGGAAACTCTTTTCAGATCTCTTAGGCCCAAGCAACAGTGAAGGAAAAGCTGAATTTCCTTTGTATTACTCCACTAGATTAGAACTCCAGGAACCTTGGTTGCGGGCGTGTAGGTGGTGGGTACATATATGAGCTCAGTTAACACTCAATGTTGATGTTACAATGCCCCAATCTACTTTTCATATCCTGTGGTATATATTCTATTGACTATTTCACTGAGAATATATATATACTTAGGGTGAAGGGTAGGATTAAAGGGGAGGTGGAGGCTGAGCGCAGTGGCTCGCCCCTATAATCCTACCACTCTGGGAGGCCGAGGCGGGCGGATAGTTTGAGCTCAGGAGTTCGAGACCAGCTTGAGCAAGAGTGAGACCCTGTCTCTACTAAAAAAAAAATAGAAATTAGGTGGACAACTAAAAATACATAGAAAAAATTAGCTGAGAATGATGGCACATGCCTGTAATCCCGGCTACTCTGGAGGCTGAGACAGGAGGATTGCTTGAACCCAGGAGTTTGAGGTTTCTGTGAGCTAGGCTGACACCATGGCACTCTAGCCCAGGCAACAGAGTGAGACTCTGTGTCAAAAACAAAAAAAACAAGAGGAAGTGGAGTCGGGGGTAGATATTATATATACCCAGGTTGTAGGTTGTAGTTTTATCTGGGTATCTGTGCATTATATGCTTAACTAGGTTTTCACGTTGCTGAACGTTTCACTTTAAAGTTAAGCTGCTTTCCCAGCTCTGAACTCTGATTTTGGGCACCTTTTGCTAACGAGACTGGTTTTTCGCTGCCCTTTTTTGTGCAGCCGTAGTTATGGTTCCATAATTTGCAAACTGGCAATTCTGACAGTGGCTACCATTCTACATACAATCTGAGAATGTGTTTATTTCATCTCCATTCTTGAAGATATTTTTGCTTTATATAGACAGGTGAGTTGTCAGTTCTTTTCAGCCCTTGAAAAATGCACCACTTTTTTCTGGTCTTTGTGGTTACCGAAGAGAAATTTACTCCATTCAAATGGTTGTTCCTTTATAGGTAATACGTTGTTTCTTTTGTGCTGCTTTCTTTCAAGATTCTTTATCTTTAGTTTCCAGAAGTTTTGTTATGATGTGTATAGTTACAGATTTCTTTGAGTTTATCCTGTTTGGTGTTTGCTCAACTTTTTGAATCTGTAGGTTTATATCTTTTGTCAAATTTGAGACTTTTGCGGCCTTTATTTCTTTAACCCGCCATGCTTTCTCCTTTCTTTCTTGGACTTTGCTGACAGGAATGTTAGCTCTTTTGTTATTTGTCCCATAGGACGCTGAGATCTGTTTTGTTTTGTTTTTTCCTCCCCTTCTATTTTCTGTCTGTTGTTAAGATTGTTTATATTAGAAAAAAATCTATTGGCCTATGTTTCAGTCCACTAATTCTTTCATTTGTTGTCTACATTCTGCTTGTGTCCTTCTAATAAGTTTTTAATTTATTATAGATTTTCAATCCTAAATTTTCTGTTTGCCTTTTTTTTTAATATCCTCTGTTTCTTTGCTGAGATTTTTTTTTTCCATTTGTTTCAAATGTGTTCGAAAGTACTCCTTGAAGGATTTTTTAAAAATAATTTCTTTAGAAGTCTTCTCAGATAATTCCAACAGCTTTGTCATTTCATTTAGCATCTGCTGCGTGTACTTCTCATTTGAGTTGGGATTTTCCGATTCTTGGTAAGTATGTTATTGTCAGTTGTATCCTGGACCTTTGGGGTATTATGTTATCAGACTCATTGGCATTTTCTAAATACTGGTTGGTATTTACTATTTACTTGTTATTTACTATGTGGGTAGGATGGTTGGTAGTCAGGACTCTGTTTACACATGTGCCCATCCGCTCAGTGCCAGCATCCGCACACAGTGAGTTGGGGAAGGAGCACTTTTTTTCCTCTGTGGTATTTGGCTGATGCTATCAAAAAGATTCTGCTCACTGGACTGTCCCCTCTTCATCCTTTAGATACAAAGATCAGTCTTATCTTGTGGGTTGTTTTGTTTTTTGTTTTTTTTTTTAAGGGCAAGTATAGTTTTACACCCATTGACTTTCCAAGTTGTGAGTTTCTTCACCAGTGTGGAATGTATAGGAAGCAAAGAAAGAAACCCCAGAAACTCACTGCCAGGTCTTTCCTTGAGTCCTGAGGTCCCTATACAGTCCCACTACTTTTGTTCACTTTTCTGTCTTCTGAAAAATGCCTCCATCTAGAAGACATTTTGCCAGGTGAAGTGCTATGCACCTTTAGTCCCAGCTATTCAGAAGGATGAGCCAAGGTGTTTGAGGCTATAGTACACCGTGATTGTGCCTCTGAATAGCCACAACTTATCAAGCTTTGAGGATCTCATAAGATTGTACTTTCTTATTCATATGACATCACACATTTAACTTGAACTTTGAGATCCTTTAATAAGAGAATCTTAAAATTTTCAGAGGTATGTGATGAGGATAAATTCATGATTTCAGAAAATATCACAAATACTAACGAGTACAGAAAATGGCCTTATGTTTCTGTGAATACCTTGGGAGAAGAAACCCGATGTGTCTGAAATATGAAGTTCCTGCTCTATCAATGCAGTTCAGTTTTTAGAGGAACTGATTGTTTAAAGAGTTTATTATATCCGCAAAGACGATACAGTTTCCCTGGAACTATCATGGAATTTCCAGCTATATACCAACATTTGTGAAAAATGAAAGTTGCGTCATAACTCATTAAATATATTTATCCCAAAGTTGTTAAGAACCATCCTTTTATAAAAATAGGAACCTCACTAATCAGATCTACATCTCCTTATAATTGCACACTTTTTTTTTTTTTTTTTTTTGAGACAGAATCTCACTTTGTTGCCCTGGCTAGAGTGAGTGCCCCGTGGCGTCAGCCTAGCTCACAGCAACCTCAGACTCCTGGGCTCAAGCAATCCTACGGCCTCAGCCTCCCGAGTAGCTGGGACTACAGGCATGCGCCACCATGCCTGGCTAATTTTTTCTATATATTTTCTATATATATTTCTATATATTTTTCTATATATTTTAGCTGTCCAATTAATTTCTTTCTATTTTTGGTAGAGACGGGGTCTCGCTCTTGCTCAGGCTGGTCTCAAACTCCTGAGCTCAAACGATCCGCCCGCCTCGGCCTCCCAGAGTGCTAGGATTACAGGCGTGAGCCACC
>CAUYSK010095460.1:0-13765 GCA_963575035.1 Avahi laniger | reverse complement strand
ATTTATTGTCTCAGATAAGCAGAACAGGGCAGGTGTTGCTGGAAACAGTTGCAAGCAGAGACTGCACCTGACAGTGCCCCCCGCCCCGCACAGCGCCCCAACAGCTGATCGCTCTGGAATCCCAGGCATGCATCACGCGACCCCCGCGGGTGAGCTCAGCAGAGCACCACGATGCCTTAGAGCCCAGCTTCCAGGTGGTGTGTAACACCACCGTCCACCTGTCGTCTCAATGTCACCCCCTCTGTGACCTCTGGGAAGTGCCATGTTGGTCGCGGCCCCCTTGCCAGCTGTAGTCCTGCTCTCCTTAAAGTCCTTCTGTTGAGAATGGCCCCTCCTTCCATTCTCCCCCTCTCCCGTTGCCTGGGCCTCCCTCTCACCTCTGCGGGGAGGAGGGTCTGGCTCTGCCTGGCTCTGCTTCCTTTGCTGTGATAGGGGTGCTCGGGGTCTCCGAGTACCCCCAGCCTCCCTGCCCCTGGATACGAGTGTGGTACAGTCACACAGCGATTCAGACATCCAGGTCTCTCCTCCTCACTATTTCCAGGGTCTCCGGCAGGGGTTCTCACAAAAGCTCAGAACCTTTCTCTCCTCTTTGCCTAGTTGTTGTGTTTTTCCACCTGACCACCACGCCACGCCTTTGTGGAGTCCTGGCCACTGCTGGGGGGGGTCTCCTGATGGTGCTGACTCCCTGCCCAGGGCCTGCACCCCACTGTCTGCCAACACTCCCCTATCCTCTGCCTGACTCTGCTGGGGCCACTCGGGCCTTGTCTGAGGTGCTCTGTACACAGAAACTGGCCCTCCTCCTGGGCTCCCACGCTGGGCTGCCACACAGCCCCAGACGGGCAGCTATTCCAATGCAGACCCCAGCTGGGATCTTGATGCCAGGCCATTAGTCCCTCCCCAGGCTCTGGGGCCCTCTAAGCACACTGCTTCCCTAGTGCGATCCTTAAAGACGGGTCTTTGGCTCGGAACGGTGCTGGTGGCCCCTGACTTTATGTCCCAGCCCCATTCGGTCCCACTCTTCTCGCCTTTGGCTCAGGCTCTACCCCTGCCTCCTGCCAACAAGCCAGGGTCCCCAGGCTTGCCCTGGCGGACCCGTAAGTCATTGGAACCCTCTGCCTGGTTTTTCCCTCAGAGATGCTGCTGCCCAAGTTTAGGCCGAGTCTGGCGCAGCTCAGGGACCTGATAGTCCAAGGGGGCACCCCACACTCGGCATCTTTTCAGCCTGGTCAGTGCTCCCCACCCTAGGCTGTTTAAGAACCAGACCACAAAGTCCTGGGATTCCAATTGTGTATCTAGTGAACTCTTCATTTCCAGGTAATGGTGACTCATTGCTGCTGACTGTGGACAAAGAGCAGCTCCGTGTTATGAGCACTCAGGGCAAATCCTTCTGAGAGGCACACGGGGCAGTGGGAGAGGTAGCAGTGGCAGTGTGCCAAGCAGGAAAGTCCAAGGAACACCTGGAGCAACTGGGCGAAACCCTCAGTTATCACGGAACCCGGGGAGAGAGCTCCGGCTTGATCTTGGAAGACACACCGATGCTGGTGCTTTGGGCCAGCACCAGAGAGCTGAGGACGTGTAGAAAGAGGTGTGGGCAGACAGCCACCACCTGTCCCCTGCATGTGCCACCCTTGGCTCTGCCATTCTAGGGGACACACACTGTCCTGCTCCTTCCAACTTTCTCTGGCACAGGTCCTGGTCCAGCTAACATCCTGCCTCCAAGGCTGGACCATCTTGAGTTGCTCCTGCCACAGTTGTGAGCTGGGAAATGCTTAACAATTGGCCCTCTGGGGGGAATAAAAATTGTAGCGTTTGCCAGTTTCTGTGGTGTAAATGCTCCCAGCACGGCCAGCTTCAAGCTACCAAAATGACGTCACTGAACACAGAGTTGGAAAGAGATGCATGGGAGCCTTCATTTTATCATATTGCCTCCACACAGATACAGCAGATGCAAATAGCCTCCAGAACAGACACTAATAAATGCAGCAAAATAATTAGGAAAGGATGAGTTTTATTAACTTTGTTTTTAACAGAAACTATTAAATTGCAAGTTTATATAAGTTTTGGTAATGGTATTTTTTTTTTTTTTTTGAAACAGAGTCTCACTTTGCTGCCCTGGCTAGAGTGAGTGCGGTGGCGTCATCCTAGCTCACAGCAACCTCAAACTCCTGGGCTCAGGCGATCCTCCTGCCTCAGCCTCCCGAGTAGCTGGGACTACAGGCATGTGCCACCATGCCCTGCTAATTTATATATATATATATATATTTTTAGTTGTCCAGCTAATTTCTTTCTATTTTTTTATTAGAGATGGGGTCTCACTCTTGCTCAGGCTGGTTTCGAACTCCTGAGCTCAAGCAATCCGCCCGCCTCGGCCTCCCAGAGTGCTAGGATTACAAGCGTGAGCCACGGCGCCCGGCCGGGGTTTTCTAATTATTATCGATACTGACTTTTGAGCAGTTGTTTGGACCACAGTAGAGTACACATTATACAGCTGTTAGTAGTTTTGCTTTTAAGAAATACTTAATGTCATGGGGAAGCACTCACAATGTAATGTCAAATGAACGAAGTAGGATAAAAAAGCCTGCGTATACAGAATCTCAGAGATTATATTTATTTACATACACTGGAACCCTGACTATATTAGATTTTTTAAAAAGGGTTTTATTTTTCTCATATTACCAAAAATATAAAGGTAGAATGTCCAGCACTTCTTCAATGTCTTCACAATGTCATGAATGGCCTAGGCTCCTTCTCTCTTTCTAGTCTACCATTCTTAGCCTGTGGTTTTTATCCTCGTACTTGTCACAAGGGGACTGTTCCATATCCAGCCTCACATGCGTGCTCTAGGCCAGGAAAGGAAAAAGAAAATAATAAGGAAAGACAAATGTTGCCTGAAATCTCCAATACACTTTTCCTTCTATCTCATTCATCCAGAACAATGTCACATGGTTACCCCTAACTTCCACTAACTGGGAAGCATTGATTGTTAGCTGCGAACATTACTATCCTGGACAGAATTGAATTCCTTTAGTAAGGAAGAAGGGGAAAATGCATATTAGACTACTGACAGGATTTGTTACATCTGCTGCTATCCCAAAATAGTGGGGAAAAAAGTATAACACAAGCAGCCACCCCTTTATGCTCTTGCCCAGATAAAAGATTGAACAACTATATCATACCAATATGTTACCACTGTTTGTATCTTAGTGATAGGGTTCCAGATGTTTCTATTCTTCTTATTTATAATTTTCTGTATTCTCCAAGTTTTCTATCATGAACGTATACTATTCCCATAATCAGAGAAACAGCAATTTTTAAACAAAAATGTATACATGTCTCATTGCCGCTGTGGTTATACTAGCAAACATTGGAAAAACAACCTAGGTGTTAATCAATAAAGAGCTGATTAAATGAATTATGGCATATTCATACCATGTGACATAAAAGTTTAACAAAATGTGTGTACCTCCATAATATTCTGAAATAAAAAAAATGAAATGCTAAGAAATGATAAATGCCTGAGGTGATGGATACCCCAATTATCCTGATTTGCTTGATTCACATTGTATGCTTGTATCAAAACATCATGTTCCCTATAAATATATATGTAACTATTATGTACCCACAATAATTAAAAATAAAATTTTTTTTTTTTTTTTGAGACAGAGTCTCACTCTGTTGCCCGGGCTAGAGTGCCGTGGCGTCATCTTAGCTCACAGCAACCTCAGACTCCTGGGCTCAAGCGATCCTCCTGCCTCAGCCTCTCAAGTAGCTGGGACTACAGGCATGCGCCACCATGTCCGGCTAATTTTTTCTATATATTTTTAGCTGTACAATTAATTTCTTTCTATTTTTGGTAGAGACGGGGTCTCGCTCTTGCTCAGGCTGGTTTCGAACTCCTGAGCTCAAACGATCCGCCCGCCTCGGCCTCCCAGAGTGCTAGGATTACAGGCGTGAGCCACTGCGCCCGGCCAAAATAAAAAATTTTAAAAAGAAATACTTTTAAATGTACTAATGTAGAAAATGTTCAAGTTATAGGAAGTGAAAAAAAGTAACTTTTGAAACACTCTGATCCCATTTATTCTCTAAAATATAAAAAGATTTGGACAAGGTGTAGGTATTCTTATAAGCGTTGAAGGGGGTTTGCAAGTCTATGCCCCAAACTATTAACAGTTTTCTTTGGGAAACAGTGATGGGGGGATATACTTGATTATTTTTTTAAAATGATACATTTTTAATATTTAAATTCTTTTTAAAACAAGAATATATTGCTTTATTAATACATTTAAAGATATTAAAAATAAAAAATTCAAATTAGCCCAATAAAGCATTGTGGGCTTAAGGCTCCAGACCTCTGGTTTTGAAATAGTGACTTTTTGCTCATTTGGGTAGAGTGGAGCATATGTAAATTATAGTAAAGTATGAGATGTTGTCTTCCTCAACTTCAGAACTGTGCTGTTGAATAATTGCTGTGATATAGCACAGGAATATCAGTGAGGAAAGGGATCAGAGACCCTAGCAGAGTAAGAAGGATGGTAGCAGATGAAAAGATGTATTGAAAAAGGCAACTCCAGCTTTAACACCATAAGACAAGCTTGCAGGAAGCAACAGTCACATCCTTTTACTTGGTGGTCTTGGATGTCACATGAATGCCTGCCTTAGTTCTTGATTGCCAAAAAAGCTCCTATTGGGCTCTGCAAGCTGTTTATAGCCTCTCACACACTTGCCTTCTTTCCTGAGAGATAGTGATAGATGACATTTTGGAACACAGCACACATGTCCCTATTCTCTTTCTGCAATCAGAAAGCCTATGATTATCCCTTAGAAACAACTATAGTCTTAATATACATGGCATGCACAAGAGTTACGACCAGGGTCAATGTGGCCATGGTCCCCAAATGATTTTTTTTCCCCACTCCTCTGGTTTAAATATGCCAAAGACACTAAAGAATGCAAGACAACATTTTACGCATAAAAGCTACTGTGGGAATGGTTTTGGCAAAAAAACGTTTCAGCTAAAAACACTTAACTTTTAGTATTTCTGTTAAATAAGCTTTTTAATTTTTTAAAAAAATTTCGTTGCCTTTTATAAGGCAACAAAGTAAAAAAAGCAGCCTCTACTCCCAAGACTGCACATTCTCCTTTTAGCAGCTGTATTTGCACTTCTGATTTATATATGGTTTGTTTAATTGAAAGTATGAAAAATCGTCCTTCTGAAATTCTTTCCCACATTCTGATTCCCAGCGTCCAGGCCTCAAGGACGTCTCCATCTCCTTCTAACTTCCCAGAGAAATCTAAAAGATGCTCCCTCACCTTCCCTCTTTTTCCTCTTGTGCCAGCCCACAGTGTGTGAATGGGAAAATCTATTAGTTGTTTCAGTTTCTGTTTTCTTCTCTGGCTACCTCAGAATCAGTTATGAAAATTAATAGATATTCTCTTGGAAATCATCGAGGGGTTTCTGGGGTTCTAGTTGACACTGCCTTGGCTTGCCTTTCCATTCAATAATAGCAATGATAATTGCACAACCTGGAGTGAGAACAGCCAGCAATGGTTGATGCTTCTCTTTGCCTCTCGTAGGACATACAGGAAGACCTACTGTTCTTCTCTGACCATCTCGGAAAGGTTGGGGAGGTTGTCCCAGTGGAGCAGAGCCTCCTCCTCTGCTGCTACTGCCAGCACAAGGCACTTTCTGGTCCTCGCATTCTGTCCTTGTGGGCACCGTCTCAACCTACTGTGTCCACTTTCCGATGCTCTCCACTGGGCGACCTTCATCCCGACCTTCACCACCTGGAACGCAGGCAGCAAGGGGCACAGGCTGGACTGCAGCCTGCCAGCTACCAACCCGCACAAGGTCGTTTCACCTTGCGACGTTGATGAGAACAAGATCAGGGAGGGCTTCTATTGCCAGTGGACTCTCAGGAAAGCCTCAGGCTTCGGATCCGACCGGCTGCCCTTCCTCATTTGCATGCTGGATCTCTCAGGGGTGCATTTGAGGACACCTGAGGCCCCTGAACCTGCAGGAGCGTTGGGGGACCTCCTTCACTGCTGCTGAGAAACCCGCAGCAGCTGCTTCCAGCCAACAGTCCAGAGGCGAGACGCATCTCACCTTCCTGCTGTCATCTGCTGTTCTGCACCCTGGAGCTTTGTGGAACTTCTAAGACATTCACCTTTTAGGGTTAATGCTCCGGCTCGCTAGACTTGGAGGATACAACAGTGGAAATCTTGAGTGTGCAGCTCCGCAAGAGTGTGTGTGTGTGTGTGTGTGTGTAAGAAACAAAGGTTACAATTAGATTACAGCTATGTGGCGCCACCACATTAATTAATTTTTGACTGTCATAAAAGCCAAGGTTTACTGAATTAAAATCATTCCTAGTTTTTTTGCTCCTTAAGACAACATAATAGCCAGGCCTACAGGTTTCCAGTTTGGTTACTAACACAATCATTCAGCCATTTAACCCCTATAATTTCATCAATTATATCGATCTTGTCTAAAGGTTTATAATTTGAGTAATGCTCTTTTAACAGACTCCAGAGTGCATCTGGAAAGTGAAGATACTATGGAAAACAGAGAAATAAAAATAGGGAAAAGAAGGATGATCTTTAGATGTGTTCACTAAGTTTCCCTCCAGTTCTGTTTTCAGCATCTGACTACACAATCTGTTCAAGTCTAGATAAATTATTGCTTCCCACAAGTCTTCATTCTTTCCACTCATCTCAAAACCATTCATCATCATCTGCAAAGTGTGTTTTGACTTATGCTGTGCTTTGTAAAGGATACACCCAAGGTTGGAGGTGAAATATGTGTTAGAGACTAAGCCTACAAAAATGAAATGTTTGGTTTTGTTCATGGATGTTCCCCAAGTTTTACCATGTACTTTCATGCTTCTGACCACATGCAATTTTGTCCCTTTTGTATATTAATAAAATACCCCTTGATTCCCTTGCACAACTGGTTAATTCCTCAAAGTCCTATGAAAATCACATCAAATTACCTCTTCTAGAGTGTCTTTCTTGACTTGACCCCATAGGTAATTAATAATTCAACAACAACTCCCATTTTTTTAGTAATTTCTAGGGGCCAGAAAAACTACTATTTTGAAGTCACTATCCTTCCTAACTATCCCTAAATCATTATTTAATTCTCACAACTACATTATGAGGTAGATATTACCCCAACTAACCAAAGAGGAAACTACAGTTTAAAGAGATTAAATGACTTTCTTAAGGCTACACAAGTGGTACATGGGAGAGGCAAGATCTGAACCTAAGTTCTGTAGTCTATGTTTGAAGCCACTAGAGCACTGGTTCCCACGGAGTGACACATGAACCACTGCTGCTATAAGAGATGGTTTTCGATGGTGCATGGACATCTTCACATGAACAATTCTCTAACTATTCATTTTTTTGTGAAACATACAGAGGATAAAAAACCAAATCAGGCAGCGCGTGGTGGCTCATGCCTGTAATCCTAGCACTCTGGCAAGCCGAGGTGGGCGGATTGTTTGAGCTCAGGAGTTCGAGACCAGCAAGAGCGAGACCCCGTCTCTACGAAAAATAGAAAGAAATTATCTGGACAACTAAAAATATATAGAAAAAATTATCCAAGCATGGTGGCGCATGCCTGTAGTCCCAGCTACTTGGGAGGCTGAGGCAAGAGGATTGCTTGAGCCCAGGAGTTTGAGGTTGCTGTGAGCTAGGCTGACACCACGGCACTCTAGCGCAGGCAACAGAGTGAGACTCTGTCTCAAAAAAAAAAAAAAATCAATTCTCATCATTTTGCCAAAATTGCTTTGAATTTTTATTTTGAAGGAATAAAACATTACATATGCAGTTGAAGACCTCTTTCTGTCCCTCCCAGATCCCAGTCCTCTCTTAACCCTCCTCAGTGGTAACCACTATCCCATATTTAGTGTTTATCATTCCTCTGCTAGTTTTTAAACTACTGCTAAGTACATATTTATCAATATACAATGTGTAGTATTGTTTTACTTGTCTTCAAACTTTATGTAAATATCATACTGTATGTGTTATTTTGCAGCTTTTTTCATTCACTCAACGTTTTGTTATTGATATTTATTAATTTGACACACTTGGTCTCTGTTCATGCATTTTAAATGCTGTATACTATCCCATTATGTTAATATGTCACAGATTTAGTTATACATTCTCCTTATGACTGACGTATAAACTACTTCCAGTGTTTGATATTAAAAATAATGCTGTACTTAGCATTCTTCTGTACGTCTTCTTGTGCATGTGTACTAGATTTTCTCTAGGTACAAACCAGGAAGCACAATTGCTAGGTCATAGGTTATATGTATCTTCAACTTTACAAAATATTACCAAATTTCTCTCTAGCGTGTATCAATTTCTACTCTCACCAGCGATTTATGAGAATTCCCTTTTCTCAAAATCCTCAACAGACTTTTCATTTTTTGCCAACTTTGTGAGTTGGAAATGTTATTTAATAGTCACCCTGGGTAGAGTGCAGTGACATCATCATAGCTCACTGCAACCTGAAATTCCTGGGCTCAAGTGATCCTCTTGCCTCAGCCTCCTGAGTAGCCGGGACTATAGGCGTCTGCCAGGATGTGATGTCAGGCAAATTTTCCTATTTTTAGTAGAGATGGGGTCTCACTCTTGCTTAGGCTGGTCTTGAACTTCTCAAGCGATCTTCCCGCCTCAGCCTCCCAGAATGCTAGGATTATAGACATGAGCCACTGCGCCCAGCTTACAGTAAGTCTTTTTTTTTTTTTTTTTTTCTGAGACAGAGTCTCCCTCTGTTTCCCGGGCTAGAGTGCCGTGGCGTCAGCCTAGCTCACAGCAACCTCAAAATCCTGGGCTCAAGCGATCCTCCTGCCTCAGCCTCCCAAGTAGCTGGGACTACAGGCTTGCATCACCATTCCCAGCTAATTTTTTCTATATATATATTTTAATTGTCCAGCTAATTTCTTTCTATTTTTAGTAGAGACAGGGTCTCACTCTTGCTCAGGGTGGTCTCAAACTCCTGAGCTCAAACAATCCACCCGCCTCAGCCTCCCAGAGTGCTAGGATTACAGGCATGAGCCATCGCGCCCGGCCAAGTAAGTCTTGAAATAAAAGAGTATCAGTCCTCCAACTTTGTTCTTTTTCAAAATTGTTTTTGATATTCTAGTTTCTTTACTTTTAAATATAATATTTAGAATCAACTTATGGACACCTACAAAAATTCTACTAGGAATTTAATCGGTATTGTGCTAAATCTATAGATCAATTTTTTTAGAATTGACATTTTAATAATACTGAGTATTCCAATCCATGAACATGATGTATCTCTCCATTTATTTAGGACTTCTTTGATTTCTTTCATCAGTATTTTATAGATATCAGCATAAAGATCCTCCACATATTTTGTTAGATCCTACACATATTTAGTTATCTCAGCATTTAATTTTCTTGGTATTATCATAAATGGTACTATTTTTTAAAATTTTAAATCTATATTGGGGGGTACAATGTGTGTTGCTTCAGCATTGTATGCACTGAAACCCCTGACTTCACCACAATGCAATATAACACTGTAATAAAATTGCACTTATATCCCGTGAATATATATATATATATATATATATATATATAAATTAAAAAATTTTGAAGCCGGGCGCGGTGGCTCACGCCTGTAATCCTAGCACTCTGGGAGGCTGAGGCGGGTGGATTGTTTGAGCTCAGGAGTTCGAAACCAGCCTGAGCAAGAGCGAGAACCCGTCTCTACCAAAAATAGAAAGAAATTAATTGGACAGCTAAAAATATATATAGAAAAAATTAGCCAGGCATGGTGGCGCATGCTTGTAGTCCCAGCTACTTGGGAGGCTGAGGCAGGAGGATCGCTTGAGCCCAGGATTTTGAGGTTGCTGTGAGCTAGGCTGACGCCACGGCACTCACTCTAGCCAGGGCAACAAAGTGAGACTCTGTCTCAAAAAAAAAAAAAAATTTTGAATCTAATTGTTCATTGCTGGTATATAAGAAAAAATGAATTTTGTATATTGGCCTTTTATACTACAAACATACTAAATTCCCTTCTTAGTTCTAGGAGCATTTTTGCAGTTACCTTGAAACTTCTATTTGACTCATGGGTTGTACTGAAGTGGGTTGTTTAATTTCCAGACATTTGGAAATTTTATAAATATATTTGTTTTATTAATTTCTAATTCAATTCTGTTTTGCCAGATAACATAACTTATCTGCGATTTCTATCATTTTTTAAGGTTTAGTTAATGGCTCAAAACATAGTTTATCTTGGTGACTGTTTCATGTTTCATGTGTGCTTCAAAATAATGTGTATTCTGCTGTTGTTGGGCACTGCATTCTATAAATTTCAGTTACATCCAGTTGGCTGATGTATTATTCAGTTCTTCAATATCCTTGCTGGTTTTCTGTCTACTACTTCTATTACTGAGAGAGGAGTCATCTGCAATTATATTTGTGAATTTGTCTATTTCTCTTTTTCAGTTCTATCAATTTTTGCTTTATGCACTTTATAACTCTCTTGTGAGGTACATACACATGTAGGATTATCATGTCTTCTTGGTGAATTGACCCATTCATTTATCATTTTGTAAAGATCCTCTTTATTTTTTAGTAATATTCCTTATTCTGAAGTCTACTTTGTCTGATAATATATCCAGTCCAGATTTCTTTTAATTAATGTTTGCTTAGTATATCTTTTTCCATTATTTTATCTTTTTCATTGTATTTAAAGTGGGTTTTCTGTGAATTAAAAGTAAGATCCTTTGTTTTTCCTTATTTTAAAGGGAAATACTATTGAAGTTTTATACTAATTAGTATAGGACAGGCTGGTATAGTAAATACACCTAAACGTTTTAAGACTCAAAATAAGTAGATTTTTAAAAAAACCAGATTAAGGATGTTTACTTCTATTCCTAATTTCCCAACACATCTTCATCATGTTGTATTTAATTGTATAGTTTTTAGACTTCTGTTTTATTCCATTCTGTGTCGCTATAAAAGAATACCTGAGACTGGGTAATTTATTAAGAAAAGAGGTTCATTTATTTAGCTTATGGTTCTGCAGGTGAGGAAATTCAAGGGCCTGGCCATAGCTTCTGGCCAGGGCTTCTGTGCTGCATCATAACACAGTGGAAAAGGTCAAGGGGAAGTGGACACATGTGAAGAGACAGAACCCAAAGGGCATCCTGGCTGTATAACAACCCATTCTCATGGGAACTAATGCATTTCTGGAGAACTAATCCCGTTTCCTGAGAGAAACAACTTACTCACTACCAAGAGAAAGGTACCACGCCATTCATGAGGGATCCAACCCTTTGACCCAAACACCTCCCACTAAGCCCTACTTTCAAACACCACCACATTGGGGATCAAATTTCAACATGAATTTTGGTGGCTGCAAACAAA
The DNA here is from genome assembly GCA_963575035.1 of Avahi laniger. Classification (NCBI taxonomy): domain Eukaryota; kingdom Metazoa; phylum Chordata; class Mammalia; order Primates; family Indriidae; genus Avahi; species Avahi laniger. The sequence continues at coordinate 2,356 of CAUYSK010095460.1, read as the reverse complement.
CCATATCCACACCATAGCAGCTTCTATAAATAATCATATGTAGTTTTTCTTTAATTTGTTAATATAGTAATTTATATAATTAGATATTCCAATTCTGAACTGTTCTTTCATTCTTGGGAAAAATTCTGCTATGTTGTATTGTATCAGGTTTTTATACACTGCTCAATTTGATATTCTTGTATTCTGTTTAGGATACTTTACATTCGTGCACATATGGAAATTCTATCTTATACTGTATGTATTTCTAATACTGTAATTGTCTGGATTTGGTATCAAAGTCATATATAGATCTCAGAGCAAGACCTAAATAGTTTTTTCTCTTTCTAGTTTCTAAATCAATTTCTATAAATAGTGGTTATCTCTTCTTAATAGTTTTAGTAAAACTTGCATGTAAAACTTTAAGGCCTTGGTATCTGTTTTGAGTGTGATAAGGGAGGAGACTTGCTCACATACTCAATTTTTTAATGATTATCAGTTTATTCAGGTTTTCTGTTTCTTCTTAATCAGTTTTGGTTGGTAATTAATTAATTACTTATTTTCTTTTTATCCTCACAAATTTGAGATATGTTGCATCTCATTCTGTGCCTTACTTTTCTGCTCAGAAATATGCTTGTTTCTAAGATCTATTTGAGTTGCAGTGACTGAATCTGATGCACTGCTTCTAACTGCTGCATTAGAACTCCATGGTTTGTATGTGCCACATTTTTCCTATCTACTTTTCTAATGAGGAATCCTCTGGTTACCTTCATCTTCCTGCTGCCATAAACGATTCTGCAGTCAATATTTTGTCTGTGTCTTCTTATCTGCCTCTGTAAGAATTTTTAGTTTATATTTTCCTGAGTGAAACTGTTCGGCCATATCTGTAGTTTGACTAAGTCAAGGTCAATTGTTGTCTATAATGGCTGCAATAGTCTGCACTCCTACCAACAGATCCTTTGATTTCCTATATATTTTTCTCTATACAGTGAGCTGGTTTACCTGACACCAAATATTAAATAATCTTTTTCTTCCACTTATTTGTTTGGTATTCTGTTGCATTTTCCCAGTATTATTATTTAGATATGAGGGTCTTGCTATGCTGCCCAGGCTGGACTCGAACCCCTAGGCTCAAGGGATCCTCTCGCCTTGGCCTCTTGAGTAGCTGGGATTGTAGGCATGTGCCGCCATACCCTGCTGGTCCATTATTCTTGCAGCAACCCCATCATTTTCTTTATAGGATTGACTTAGGTATTCATAGATATTTATTTGTCAATATAAGTTTCAGATCAAGTTTATCAAATTCTTCAAATGATCCAGCTGGAATTTTGATTGGTATTGCATTAAACAGATTGGTGAGAACTGGTATCTTTATAATAAGTTGTCCTGTCCAAGAGTATGGACTGTTTCTACATTTATTTAAATAATATTCTATTCTTCTATGTGTTTTATTGGAGTCTTTCCTCCATGAAGGCATTTGTTACTTTCATCTTTATATTATTAATATTTGTAATTTGCTTTTGCTATTGTGACTAGTCTCACATTTGATTGTCTCTTCTAGGTTATTCCTGGTATAAAGAAATGGGAATGATTTTTGTAGGCTAATATTTTATCTGGCAACCATGCCAAAGTCTCTTATTAATTCAAATGCTGAAGTTTGTTGAATCTGTTGTTTTTTTAAGTAGATTATCATATTTTTGCTAATAATTGCAGTTTTATCTCTTTCCAATCCTTCCATTTAAGGAAAGTATTTTTGAGACAGAGTATTGCTATGTTATCCAGGCTAGTCTCGAACTCCTAGGGGATCCTCCTGTCTCAGCCTCCCAAGTAGCTGGGATTACAGACCTGTGCCATCTCACCTGGCTCCAATCCTTCCATTTTTAATTAACTTATTTTTTTCTTTGTAACATTGGCCAGGGCTGACAAGAATATGTTAAATAGTAGTAATAATAGATGGAAATTATGGTCTTGTTTCTGATTTTAAAGGGAATAAATCTAAAGTTTGTCCAATTTTTTTACAATATTTACTATAGTATTTTTTTTTAAAAAAATATCATCTTTAACAAGTTAAGGAACTTTCTTTCTATTTCTAGTTTGCTAAAAATTTCCTTACTTCTTTCCTTTCTTCCATCCTTCCTTCCTTTGTTTCTTTTTAAGGAAGACAAAAAAAGTTAGTATCTATCCTTTTTTGTGCACTTATACTCCAGGAACTGTGCTATGCTTTTTGCATGCATTGTTCTTTTTTTTTTTTTTTTGAGACAGAGTCTCACTCTCTTGCCTGGGGCGAGTGCCGTGGCATCAGCCTAGCTCACAGCAACCTCAAACTCCTGGGCTCCAGCGATCCTACTGTCTCAGCCTCCCAAGTAGCTGGGACTACAAG